>JAXGGA010020993.1:0-17323 GCA_038373865.1 Uloborus plumipes | reverse complement strand
ATGGTCACGACTAAAGTGGATCGTAAAATGATTCGCCATTTCTGAATAGTAAAGTTGCTATAAGTATATGCAAAATCTACCTAAGTCCATATTTCGGCATAAATAAATGATGTAATGTTTTTCATGGTTGGAAAATGCTTTTAACTATTATGATGAGGACTCACGAGTTAGTTAAATGCTTGAGCAATCAATGACAATCCAGGCAATCTCTTCGCTCTCTTCAGCAGCACTACTTCACGAAAAAGTTAGAGCTGAGTTGATCAGCAATGCGACTTCTCTCAAACAAATCTCCTTCAGCTGTTGATCAGCAATATGACTACTCTCAAATAAATCTCCTTCAGCTTTGATCAGCAATTACTTCGCCCAAATAAGAAACTCACAGGTAACCCTAAGAAGAAAAAGGGGAGAATGGAACACTTAATGCTTTACAACCTTCAAAAAAATAATTATGAAACAGAATGTGCTGCAAGAAAATATACACATTAGCAGGGGTGATTGTGAGTTCATAAAAAAATACCTGAAAGTTTTAAAGTGGGGGGCGGGGGGAATGTTTTTTTTTAAAAACAAGGCCCCTATTACTTAAGCACACCTTATTTTATAACTATACATACATATTTGATTTCCTTTCATAAACTAACACATTTCATATATTCAAATTGTGTTTAGTCAAAATATTGTACATGCATTTAATTAAATTGTAAATGAGTAATAACGTCACTTTTGAGCTTGTGATGAGCAATTATCTCCAAAAAAATATTTTAAGGAGAAAGCAAAAGTCTAACAGAATTACTGTTTGTTGTGCGAAAGCATTTTATAAAGTAACTAGCGGTACCCGCACGGCTTTGCCCGTGGTATAAAATTAAAAGTTCATTTGTAAAAAAATGATATAGCAGAAAAAAATACTCTATTTTAGTCATAATTCAACTATAATTCCTTCAAAGTATGATATAAAAATTTGGTATGGACCCTACACTACTTCCTTTTACGTGTAAATTTCTTAGTAGATGCCTTAAGTGCTAAAATAGTGCTTGAAGTGAGTAAGATAACAATTCAAACATTTGCATCCCTAGTTTGCCACGAAACAATGCAAAAAAATGTTTTACAATGATTAATCTCTTAAATATCGCCGATTTTAACATCATTCAGTAGATTTTTCGCAAAATATCGCCAATAGCGCCAAATTGAACCCAAAAAAATTTTTTTTTTCGCTAAATTTATTGCCAACTTGGCGACATGTCGCCAAATTGGCGTCAAACACTTGGTGACCAAAAGCTTGGCGAGATATCGCCAAGTGGTCGCGCCAATTCATATCACTTTGGTCTGCATTGAAAGCCCTGATTACCCCATAAAAGGGGTAAATCACCCCCTTGGGGACATTCGAATGCAACCCCAAAGATAGGTGCACAAAAATAAGCCAAAAGAAAAAATAAGAAAAATTTTGTTGCTCACAGAAACCAACAGAAATCTTACCAAAGTTTAAAAGAAGAAGAAAGTTTTCTTTCCTAACTTCAAAAACAAAATAATACATTTTCCGAAATGACATACTTTAGAAAGAACGTTGCAATATCGCAATAAGATAGAAGTAAATATACTGAAATAGAATTGAATGCCAAATTGTAAAAAAGTCGCCAAAAAAATAATTTTTAATATTGTCTTTCATTATTTATTAAATGCAATTATTGCTGCAAATTACAGTCCAACAATAAATAATCACATTGCAAAAGTATATTTGGAGCAATTTTTTCTTTTAAACTCAACTGATCCTAAAAATTTTAAGTATTAGTCATAGAAATTTCGTGCATTATTCTTCACAATGATAATAAAAACAATAAACATCGACAAAGATCAACCAGCAAACGATAAATTAAAAGCTAAATTCGTTCACTCAAGCCATTTGCTGCAATTTATATTGAAATAAATTAATCTACTTATATTAAAAACTGAGTATCTTTCTCACTATCTTTCTTTCTAACTATCTTTCTAACTATCTTTCTATCTTTCTATGTCACGCTTCTTTCTCCTGAACGCCAATGAACTGAAAGTCGAACCACGTACCGATAGATAGGTAATTTTTCAAGCTTCTTTAGTTTCAATTGATATAATTATACGATTTTAATTAGCGAAGATATCAATTAATAAGTAGTCAAGTTTAAAGCGATTAAGCCTAATAAATGATTAAATATGAAATCCATTCTTGCAAACCGTCGTTGCTATGAAACAGTATAATAACAATGATAATGAGAATTTTGAATGAAGGCTTAACTAAATCAAACACGAAACTCATAAGCGGACCACTTACGTAGAATTTTTATCGCTAGCTACTGGTAATATTTTGAAACATTTATTTGTTGAAGAGCCATCTACTTATATTAAAAACTGAGTATCTATGTCTGCTTTTTTTCTTTGAGCGACCTGAACTTACTGAAACTTTCCTCACCATCTTGAAGGCGTGAAGCATCTCAATAATTCGAATGATTTTTTTATATAGGAAAAAAGTAAAGGCGTGAAGCGCCTGTAAGCGAGCCGCCTTGGCGGGGAGTAATTTCTTTAAATTTTTTTTCTCACTACTTTCAGGGCACGAAGTGCCCGTGCAACGCCGGGCCACGTGCGTGGTATGTCTTGAAATGGAATGAACATTAAATTATATCAAATAATATAATTTCAGAATGAGGTAAAAGTTAGAGAGGGGGGACGTTATGCATCAGCATGCCGCAGGAAGCTAATCTAGCTGCCCTGGCAGCTAGTAATGAAGTAAAATATGTTTTGCAGACGATAAATTTAGAATGGTATCCTGTATTTTAAGGAAAGGACTCGATTTCTCATTTGATTGACAGGTGCCATCTTATCACGGTTTTTAATATTTCATTTGACTAATTTTAATAAGGCTTGGAGTTTGGATTGTTACAAAAACAAATACATTTTTAAAATTATTAAGGGAAAAAGAACGAAATAAAAACGTAACCATGGTAACAACATGAAAAGTTGATTTCCGTTGATAAAATATTCATTTCATCTCTATTTTCAAACAAATTTTATTCGCGAGCAAAGCCATTTTAGAATCGTTTGGCTTGCTTTACTGAAGGTAAGCCTTGAATTTCGGGATTCTAAAAACAATTGTTACAGCTCTCCTGATGATCGTAGAAACTTCAAAAAAACGTCATTTTGTGCAGAAAATTTCAAGCTTTCGAATGACATAAGACTTGAAAATGTGTATGGAATATTTCTTCCCTATTTTATCGAATTTCCTCTAAGAATTCGAATAGAAAAAGAACGAAATGGAATGTTCGAAAAATCGCTTCGAGGTGCAAAACTACATGCTACAAACTAATTTTGTGCCAAGTGGCATGAAAATCGACCGAACGGTTTTGGCGCTACGCGCGTAACAGACAGACAGAAAGAAAGAAAGAAAGAAGGACAGACAGAACCACCTTCAGCTTTATTATTAGTAGAGATGAAAGTTGCATTCGTTACATTTTATTGCATTTCATTTATTTGTCTCCTAACTAAGGGTAATAAGCATCAAAAGTTCGAAAGTGAGAAAAATTTGATTCTCATACCGGATGCAAATAAAATAATTTAGTAAGGTAAAAAAACCATTAGAATTTTCATCTTAACATTTCTATTTGATGAATATTATTAATAATTATCGGTATAATCATCGAAAATTCGAAAAAAAAAAATCCGGAGGTGGGAAGTTAAAAGCAAAATTAAAAATATTTTATTTCCGGTATTTTCGAAGATGAAAATACCAGAATCGATCATGAAAATACCGGAAATCCGGTAAAATACCGGAACATAATCACCCCTGACATTAGGGTGGGCCGACAATGACTTTTTTTTTCATTTCGATGATGGAGAATGCGGAAAAGATGTCATTGGGGAGGGGAAGCAAAGGGTACAGAAAAAATTTGAAATTTTTTAGTCAATTTCTTGATCCGCCACAATCGCGTTGAAGTTTTGAAAAAATGCAGTTTTTTGAGATTTTTGGGAAATTATTTTCAAAAAACTTTCAGCGCCGAACATCAAAAAATTCATCATATGTGACAAACATTGTAGTTATTTCATATAAGTACGGCAAAAACAGCATTTTGACGAAATTGAATTTAAAACATAGAAAAAAAACAGGAAATTGCCAAAGCTTCTAGGCATTTGTGGAAAAGGAAGGGACCAGAGACCTCAATTTTTTTAATGGACTTTCTATGCTCCCAATGCCACCTTTTCCATCCTACCCGTTATCGAAAATATTTTGTTTTCTTTCATAATTTACTAAAAATCTCGAAAAAACTGCATTTTTTCCCCCCAAACTTCAACGCAATTGCAGCAGATCAAGAAATTGACCAAAAAATTTCAAATTTTTTATGTGCACTTTGCTCCCTAATAGCACAACGTGTCACAGTGACGTCACTGCGAGTCACAAGCGTCAGTCACACCATGACTGTATTGTGATTTCACATAGAAGTCACATTGTGACGCTTTTGTGACTGGTTTACTGTGACGTCACTGCAATGTCACTGTAACAGATAAACTGTGACATCGGTTGCGGTGGCTGCGATGTGACGTTGCAAAAGCGGCACTAGGTGACCGCGGTTGCAATTGGGTCGCAAAGCGCCGTCACTGTAAAGTGGCACTGTGACGTCACTGCGGTCGGACATTCGTAAGTTGCAGCGACTTGGTTGCGACCGCGCTTGTGAGGGGTCACAAAAGCGTCACATTAGGGTCACTGTGCTATCAGTGTACCAATGCCACCTTTTCCGTATTCCCCATCATCGAAATAAAAAAAAAGTCATTTGAGGCCCACCCTAATACACATGCATTAAACACTTACTTGTTTTATAATAGTAATACATTCGACGCTCAATATAGCGACCATCTCCGTCCCATAGAAAAAGGTCTTTATAACGAGTGTTTGCTATAAGAGGTAGAACATAGTGTATTAGGATAAAGTTGGGGGATTTCCCACTGGTAGTTATATTAGGATGGTCTTCGAGCGTCGACTGTATTCATGCATGAAAACACATGACATAAAAAGAGAAAAAATTTAAGAATGCAAATAGATTTCTTAGAAGTCTTTCATGTTCACAAAAATTTAAGTAATATTTGTAACGAATCCTTTGTAGTTCCACACATCTCGCCAATTTTACTTCATGCTTTTAAATTTTCTGACGACGCAACGCCAAATCCGGGCTTGGCACTAAGCTGACACCTGATTGGCCTAGCTTTTGCTCCTTTTCTATTTAAACTCTCCCGGTACTTCGGTTCTTTCCATTTCTTGCTTGGCACTGAAGAAGGAGGCTTTATGCCTTTGAAACATGTTTGCCGATTTTTAACTTGACTTATTTGTGCTTTTATAGACGTTGCTTTTTGGTTTTTACTCAATGTAAATATGGTCTGTTCTGTCCCAGGTCCGGTGTAAAACGAATGCAGAATATCTACACATATTTATTAAATTGTTAAGTACAGTAACCCTTCGATATATCGCGCCTCGTTATAATTCTCCATTCAGATATTTCGCCCTTTTCCTTTGTTTCCCGAAAAAAATTTTAAAGGATGGTTTCACATTTGACACTATCGAAAAAAAAGTTACAATTCCCCGAAAAGATAATTTCTTCCTTTAATCAATGAACAAATCTGATATTTTTTCTATACATTTGAATTTATTAAGGTCAAAGCTGCAAATTTCGATTCGTATTCCAAGATTAAATAATCGTACCGTAAAATGGGGTGTATAGGAACAGCGGGGTCAATCGGAACAAAACTTCCCGACCGTACAAAGAAATTCTTCATAAATATACTATTGAGTATTTTTCGCCATGAATTTTTTTTTTAGAAAGGTAAGATCATAGGAAGTAGGAAAAAATTACTTTTGTCAATCTGGCAACGCTACTGGCTTCTAAAGAGGGCTGCACGTTGAATGCTAGAAAACATCACATTTTCATAGACTGCAAAACTTCATATGCAAGAACAAACCTTCTTATATTTAAAAACTATGAGTGGTATGTTTCAATTATACATGTATCTGAACAACAGAATACCACATTAGAATTTACATTTTTTATAAATTGTGTCATAAAAGTGTAGAATTCTGAAAAATGCCATAGGAAAAAAATTTGCGGAGTGAATCGGAACACTTAGTTCTGTTGTTCCAATTCAAACTTATTTGAAGGAAACTGTTTGAAAAATCAAGATTCTAACCCTAATTCTTCTAATCAAGACAAGGACAAGGATTTATTACTGTTTATCCCTTCTCGTGAGCAACTAGATCTTAGAATGACAAAAGTTGCAGATTTCAAAAGATTTTTTCTCCAGGAGACTTCTTTTTACTTAAAATAAAAGGGGGAAAGTCACATAGACTTTATGTAGTAAACGTCCAGCACACAGACAGTGATGAATAAGCGAAAAAATCTTTTAGGACAATCCCCGAAACCCAGAAATTTCAAAAAACTAAAGAAAAGGTAGAGTTCATCCCAGGAGATGTTATGAAAAAACTTAAGCCAAGTCACAATTGCAAGTTTTAAGGACAAGTACATATTTGTGGACGATATGAGTGACTTCCATGCATGTTAAATCTTTGTATTTCAATTCAAAAGTATTTCTTAAAATTACTTTTCATTTTTCATAAGTTCAAAATTATTTTGAATTTTCACAAATTATAAAAGTTTACTGGTACTGAAATTATACATTTATTTGACAGTAATTATCTGTTCTTATTCTCCCCCATCAATATTAGTCATGTTTGTGAGACCTATTACAGATTAAATTGAAAAAAATAAAAATTTTAACAAGTGTTCCGATTGACCCCTATCAGCGGGGTGATTCGGAACACCCATAATTTGCTATATATTTTAATAGTAATTGTTCAAAATCTTTTGTCTTTGCTTGGAATATCAAAAGTAAATCAAGACCGAAGTTTTTATCCAAAAATTAAAATTAAAAAAAAATCTTTTAACTGCTTTTTTTACAATCAAAGCTGAAAAGTGTTCCGATTAACCCCATTTTACGGTAATCTTTTAAATTTGGTTTTTTTTTTGATTTTAAAATAAACAAGTGTCAGCGAATTTTCTTTTCTTTTTTATTACGAAAATCGTCTGAACATGAAGATAAAGTAGTCTTTTTGTAGGTGCACATGTCGTTAATTTGTACATTTATTAATTCGTTACTTTTTATGACTTCAGTTATATCGCATTTTCAGATATACCACGCTTTTTTTTTTTGTCCCGCAATAAAACGAATGGTTACTGTATTTATTAATCTCACTATGCGAAAACCAAAACATATAACTTGTCTTTTGGTTTTCGCATCACAAGTAAACCCTACACTGCATAGTGTTTCCAATTGGATACATGGACTATTTTTCCTTACAACCATGCATGAGGCAACTCAAACATAAAAAGCAAGTATTAGGTATCTTTAAAGCAAATATAACCATCTATCCTCAAAATTATTTTTTTAAAAATGTGTTCCAATGTTTTCTTATTACACTAAAAACATATATATGTCTTTCAAAGAACAAAAAATCATGCAGTGTAGGGTTAAAGTGGAAAGCATTAAAATTATTTTTAAAAAAAGTTTAAAACACTGTAACCCAATTAAGGGGGGGGGCACTAAAAGATGTAAAACAAGGCAAGTGTTATGCGATATCGTCGCCTTATTGGGTAAAACAAGTCATTTGATATAATAGGTATTCCTATTTCGTTAATTGTATAGAGATCCTGTCACTTCCACATCAGTAACAATATAATTCAATTTAAATGCCATTGTCATGCATTGTCAACTGCAGAATAAAAAAAAAACTGCAACCCGACAAAGGGAAAAGCAACAAAAGGTACGAAACAAGTAGGAGTTGATTGCTATTACAGGGTTCCCACTTCTTTTTCAAAACAAAAAATAAGGACTTTCTAAGAACCTTTTTCAAAAAAATTAAGGACCTCAAAATTATTAAATATTTTTGAAGCATTTATCATTACATTTCAAAATCAAGACTAAGAACAATTTTCAAACAAAAAAATTATGATCTGAACTCTTTTTTTCTTCATGACAATTCCAAGGCTAGTGGCAATTTTATATTAAACACTGGACATTCAAGTACTCTTTGAGTAGAAGATGCACTAGAATCTTTGAGGCTGCATCTTGCAGAAAAAAGTATAAAATGTGTATTATACAAACACATTAAGTTAAAAAAAGGGTCAATTTACTATCTTTCTCAAGGAAACAAAAAAGCTAAAACGGATTTCAATACAAGGCAACTCGTTCTAATTCGATGCTACTTCTACTTACTTTAGTACAGTTAGGTTTTGGTAAAATTAAGAGAAAAACTTAATTTTGTAAAAGTGAATTAATCAATTTCCTAAACTACATATCCAGGGGCTAAAATTCAGGACAGATATGCCAAAGTTTTCAAAATCTCCTCCTCCAAAATAGTCTAAGGGGAAGAACTTTTCACATCGAAGATTATTTCTTATTAAAAATAATTGCATGTAGACAATTTGGATAAATGTAAGAGATTTATGCAGCTTTTCAAACACAAACTTTTACAAAATGCAAGGTAGCTGCTACAACTAGAGTTTGAAATCCATGATTTTCCATGACATGATTCACTGGATGCAATGTTAGCAGGGGGGGGGGGAGGGGGATCAAGAATTGTCTAAATTAGTGCTTTGTGAAAAGAAAATTTCAACTATATGAGAAATGCTTTGAATATTTGAGCTGAAAATTCAAATTACAACAAACTGAGCTACTGTTATATTATTTCCAAAAATCTCAATACATTTAAGATAATCATTTAGTGAAAGTCAACGATAATTTTACGTGAATCAATGCAGATGCAAATGTATTAAAATTTTCAGTGAAAGCAATTAGTCGCAAATGTGCGAGTCTTCAATTACAAAATATTTTTATTTGATTGCATTGATTGGCATGATGAATAATGCATTCAAATGAGGCAAAATGTATGCCTAGAGCATGGGTTGAAAACCATGGCTTTAAAGTGGTGCCTACAGCTTAAAAAGCTTACACATGTAGCAGCTTACGTTATTATCCAAATATTGAGAAAGTGGTTTCTAAGAAATAGTTGCAAAAATTAGTAATAATAAAATAAGAATTAAGTTGTGAAAACAACAGTTTCTTGGTAACTTTCTTTCTTTTTTCATGATTTACGATGCTATCAAGAAAAACTTTCAATATGATTAGAGATCAAAAATACTAAAGGCTTAAGCTCCTAGAAAAAAATGTTTGTCACCAGACAGATAATTCATTGAAAAATTCATTATTTACAAGTCAGTATTTACTTTTGAAAACGTTTTGCTCTGAAAGAACTAGTTGAAAAGGATTTGACAAACCTTCAAATGACTATACTTCTTTAAACTTTCTGGTGTACAACATTCATCTTAAAATGAAGTGTGACCTTCGAGTTAAAGAAAGTTGAGCACCATTGTTTTAAAATAAATCATCATTGTGATATTGATTACAGACTGAAAAATACAAGAGGACAAAAAAATTGTAAAGTTTTTTTTTTCTTATTAATAAAGCATCTATTAGTTCATCTATTTTTTCAACTGCCACTTTTTTCAAACTCAAAAATGGTGAGTGGATATTTTCTAGACAACTACCTCCACCCCCTCCCGCTACATGCACTTGTTTTCTTTGTTCTCACTGAGAATGCTTAGATTTCAACACAGGATCCCTATGCAGTACGAAGGAAAAGTTGAAAGAATATTTTTTTCATTTTCGCTAGCAATTTCAAATCATTAAATTACTATCAGTAGTGAAAAATAATGACTTAAAAAATAATTTTAAGGACCTTGAATCAAAAATAAGTACTTTTAAGGGCCCTTATTTTTAAAAATGAAAAATAAGGAGTTTCTAAGGACTTTTAAGGACCGTGGGAACCCTGTATTATTATAGTCTTAATAAATAAGATCAATCTTTAAAATCCTCTATCATTTTGATAAAATACCATTGTAACTTAATTTACCATATTTGTTTTTCAAACTAAAATGCTGGCTTGTGTATCAAATTAAAATGCTTGTATTTTGTAGTTGACAATGCACAACCACAGCATTTGAATTGAATTATAACGTAATCATGTGAAGGTGACAGAGGACTCAAATAGAACTATTCAACATAACGAATATCAAACATAACAAATGACTTGTCTTACTCAATATGATGATGACAACAAACATAGGATCTACTTTCTTATATTTTACTGATTCCCCCCCCCCCCCCAGTCGGATTGCTTATTTTTTATTTATTTTTGAACTTTTTACTGCAGATAAATGAAAAAAAGGCTAAACCAGTGGTTCCAACCTGGGGGGCGATTTGACTCCTCAAAGGGGCGATAAATTCTTCAGAGGCGATAGGGGGCGATGTGTTATTTGGAAGAGGAAACAGTAGTAATAAAAGAGGAGCGAAAACCGAAATTGTAAAAATGTACGAAACCGGTTGTTCAGAGTTTCGACAATTAATCACAAGTTAAGAAAGAAACCAATTAAAATTAAAGATCTTCCTCCTTGCACCTCGGAGGAACCTTAGGAAGTATTTTGTCATTCATTGTCAATTTTACGAAAATTTCAGATTTTCAATTTATTTTCCTTCAAGTTTTTAGTTTCGATGATTTTATTTCCCCCAGATTCCAGGGTAGAAAAGAAAATAATTTCTTGAGTGTTTTGAAAAGTACGTCGATGATCTTAACCCTTCACTGCATGGTGTGCCAGATCTGGCACAAACCAAAAAAAACTCATATATTCCTCTGATATTTAAATACAGTTAAACTGAGCTTTGTGCCCCTTCTGGAACATTTCTATAACAGTTTAGTGTGATTTTTATGCACTAGTTAGTCGCAGTAGTCTAGGTATTACAGTTCTTGCTTTTAAAAAATAGTGTCTGCATTACAGTAAGAAGTGTTCTTAATCATTATTTCCTCTGTTCTAAAAAAGTTTAAATATATATGCTGTACTTAGTGGCAAAAATTTGTTTGTTCCACCTTTGGCACAAATCACATTGCAGATTATTACTTATCATTATAGGCATATACTATGTGCTTTGTGCCATACGTGGAACAAACAGTTAAAACATCGTTTTTGGTGCACATTTTTAAGATTAATTTTTTTCTTCATTTTTCCTGAACTCAGGGCTATTTAAAGGTAACATGTGATTTTTTTCATGAAAATATAAAAAATCGTGCAGTGAAGGGTTATTGTTAAATGTTACCCTTCAAATGGCTTACATCAGTTCACTTTGTGAAAGAAAAAAAATCATAAAATTATTTTATTTATTTATCAATATTTTTAGTTTAAAAGTAATTGGTTATAATTGCTTTATTTCGTACATTTTACTTCAAACTAAAGTTAGGTACTTATATTCTTAATAATATCAATGTTAACTTGCGCTAACTTATAGTTTTTTTCGGGGAAGATGGGGGGGGGGGGGCGATAGGTGTCAGTCAACGTGTTGAAGGGGGCGATGAGCTCAAAAAGGTTGGGAAACACTAGGCTAACCAATCCACCTAAAGGTATTATATAGCTGAAAAGTCAAATACTTTATTACTCGGCATTTGAAGAGATTAATGGAAGAAATAATAACAATTCTACCCTAGTCCTTTCTGCCTGTTGTTTTGTACTAAAGTAAACAGTAACTATATCATGAATGCTGAGAAAATCGAACGTAAGAAACCTACCTATACAACTACGTATATCTATGTATTTAAACTATCTAAGTATCTAAATCTGCACAAAGAAAATTCACCAGATGGCAATTTCTGGACCATGCACTAGCCAAGATTAAACATTGTAGTAAACTAAATATTATAACTAAATTGATAAATATACAAATGTGACGACCAGCAACAGGCTCTGGGCCCAACTGGGCTGGTCCTAGTCAAATTATAGATCCCAATGAAGATCAATGGCCCTCTTAAAACTATCTACTCCCTTGCTCCTTACCGCCTCTTCCGGTAAACTATTCCAAGTTCCCACTACTCTGCTAAAATAGTAATTTTTCCGAATTTCCAGGTTAGCCTGAGATTTAAACAGCTTATAACAATGACCCCTTGTCCTGCTTTCTGTGCAAAAATTTAACCCTATAACATCTTTCATTTTAATAAATTTAAACAACTGAATCATGTCCCCTCTGGTTCTCCTTTGCTCAAGACTATACATATTAAGCATTCTAAGTCTGGAATCATAGTCTAAATTAGAAAGTCCATTCACTAACTTTGTAGCCCTCCTTTGTACCCTTTCCAATAAATTAATATCTTTCTTAAGATAAGGAGACCAAAACTGAACAGCATACTCTAAATGAGGTCTTACCAAACTTCTATATAAAGGCAGAAGAACCTTCTTAGATTTGTTTGAAATAGATCTATTTATAAACCCAAGCATCCTATTGGCTTTGTTACTAGCTATGCTGCACTGTTGACTAAACTTGAAGTCTTGATTTATTAAGACACCTAGATCCATAACATTTTCTGCCTTACTAATGACTGAACCCTGTAAATAATAGCTTGTATGCTTATTCCCATGACCTAAATGCAGCACTTGACATTTCCCAACATTTACTGCCATACCCCACTTGTCTGCCCACTTAGTAATATGATCCAAATCCCGTTGCAGCCGATTTATTTGTTCGTCATTTTCTACAACCCCCATAACTTTGACATCATCAGCAAAACAATTCATGTTTCCAAAAACATTTTCATGAATATCATTCATAAAAATAATAAACAAAAGTGGACCTAAAACTGATCCTTGGGGAACCCCACTTAAAACCTCACTCCATTTAGAATGATTACCCCTTACAACTACTCTTTGTTTCCTTCCTGTCAGCCAATTCCTAACCCAAACTAAAATTTTACCTCCAATTCCTATATCAGCTAATTTACTGAGTAGTGCAACATGCGGTACCTTATCGAAAGCTTTTTGAAAATCAATGTAAACAATCTACTTATAATTAAAAACTGAGTATCTTTCTATCTATCTATGTCACGCTTCTTTCTTCTGAACGCCAACGAACTGAAAGTCGAACCAGGTACCGATAGATAGGTAATTTTTCAGGCTTCATTAGTTTCAATTGATATAATTATACGATTTTAATTAGCGAAGATATCAATTAATAAGTAGTCAAATTTAAAGCGATTAAGCCTAATAAATGATTAAACTTCCAAGACATTTTTTCTTACCGTTGCCATTTTGAATTAAAACGTTAATTAAATTATTGAACTATTTAAAATTCCAAGATATTTATTTCTTTCCGTTGCGATTTTAAGGCAGGAATTCAAGTGAAACACGGACGATCGCAACTCACCAATGCAATCGCAAATTCCAAAATTTGGATTCAAGTGAAACGAATTCACTTGAATTCGACTTACAGTAGCGGTTGCAATATGCGATCGCCTCGAAGCGACTGCAATTGTGTTTCACTTGAATTCGGCCCTAAATTAAAACGTTAATTGAATTGAACTTTTTAAAATGAAAGAGTGTTATTTTTTTCCATTGTCATTTTAAATACGTGTTATAACAAAGTTCTAACAATTGTTTTTATTCTAATTATTAATGACATATTTTTTCTCAGGTACCATTTTGAAAATGTGTTTTTAAATAAAATTGCAAGTGCTGTTTTTAGAAGGGACTTTTTCTGGCTGCGATCCATAAGTAGTCAAATTTAAAGCGAATGTTTAATTAATAAGTAGTCAAATTTAAAGCGATTAAGCCTAATTAATGATTAAACTTCCAAGACATTTTTTCTTACCGTTGCCATTTGGAATTAAAACGTTAATTAAATTATTGAACTATTTAAAATTCCAAGATATTTATTTCTTTCCGTTGCGATTTTGAATTAAAACGTTAATTAAGTTGAACTTTTTAAAATGAAAGAGTTATTTTTTTCATTGTCATTTTGAATACGTGTTATAACAAAGTTCTAACAATTGTTTTTATTCTAATTATTAATGACATATTTTTTCTCAGGTACCATTTTGAAAATGTGTTTTTAAATAAAATTGCAATTGTTTTTAGAAGGGACTTTTTCTGGCTTCGATCCAAATATTAAAAGAACTTTTTCGTTTAGAATTTTGCAATTAATTTTACAGGAAGAAAGCGGTTTGGAAATAATTGTTTTTGGAAAGGAATTTTACTTGTAATTTAGGGAGAGTGCTAAGTATGCGCTACTTGAAATCGTCTTTATTTTTGAGGAAGCATGTGCAAATAATTCGATTGATTCTTTGATGCAGGAAAGCTTTTTAGCGAGCCGCTTTAGCGGGGAGTAGTTTATTAAACTTTTCCTTGGTACTTTAAAGGCGAGCCGCCTTGGAGGCGAGTAGTGAATTGAAACTTTCCTCGCTACTGTAAAGGCGAGCCGTCTTGAAGGCGAGTAAACTGTTGAAACTTTCCTCATTTCTTTAAAGGCGAGCCGCCTTGGTGGCGAGTAGTTTTCTCAAACTGCCTTCACTACATTACAGCCCGTGCAACGCCGGGCTACGCAGCTAGTATCTACATACTTTTTGTTATCTAAAGCCATGGTGACCTTGTCATAAAAATGTAATAAATTAGTAGCACACGATTTACCTTTCCTGAAACCATACTGCAAACTAGTCAACAGACTATTATTTTCTAAGAAATCCATAATCTTAATTTTAAATAAAGTTTCAAAAATTTTGCAAACCACTGAAGTAAGACTGACAGGTCTATAATTTCCTGCATTACCTCTAGCCCCTTTCTTGAAGAGTGGCGTAATGTTAGCCAGTTTCCAGTCCTCTGGCACTGTCCCTGAGTTATACGAAGCATTGAAAATTTTTACAATAGTATCTACTAATTCCTCAGCACATTCAACTAGAATTTTTGGGTACATATTATCTGGTCCCGGAGCTTTAGTTGTTTTAATTTTTTTCAAATGAAGTAAAACGTCCTCCCTAGAAAAAACAAAATCCTCAAGCTGTAGAGTAGCTTGTGTCTTACTTGTGTCAACTGTTGAGATACAGTTATCGTTAAAAACACTGGAAAAAAGTCATTTAGAACATTAGCAATATCCCCATCATTCTGAATTAAATTTCCATGCTCATCAACCAGTGGCCCAATTTGACTATTTAAAGGTACCAATTTGTAGGCTTTGTATTGATCAAAATATTAGTAATATTTTGTTTGTTTCCAAAATGAATATTCTCAATATGCAGTAAATTTTGAAAAAACCCACTCTACCGACATAGTAGGTTTTTTCGGGCTGGGTCCACTTTGATGAACCCTGAACAGAGGATATAATAAGAAGTGTGACATCATGCTTTTTTTTATAAAACTATAACAATAAAAATAGTGTGACCGATGACAAAGAGGGGTAAGAGATAAGGTAAAAAGCGATAGTGCAAAAAGGGGGGGGGGACAAAATTATTTAAAAAAAATTATTTTAGTTTTTTATCTCAAGTGCACCCCACACATTTCATTCTGCGGACACGGCGCCCATGTGTGTATCTAATTGGCTGTCAGCATCTTAAGTCTGGCCGCATGAATTAGGCTTTACTGTATACTGAAGCAGCTTTAGCAGCAGCTGAGGGGAGGGGATGGCTATCAAAAAAATTTAAAGGGAGAGAAACAAACTTTAAAAAAGTGCTTCAGGAAAATAATCTAAATTAATACATCAAAGTAATTTACAACAAAATTGAGAAAATATATATTCAGATATTTCCTTTACTTAATTGTGAACTACATAAATGCTAAACTTTACAAACATGTTTCGACCTGTGGAGCATTATAAGTCTTTTAAAGCGACAATTTCGTTTTAAGTAGAGCTTTGTGTAAAAAATACCAAATGTAACATTATGTGTATTACCTGCAACTAACTCACAATAACTGTGCAGAGGAAACACTTAAAAAATTTTGCATTGCATATCCAGTGGGTAGAAACAAAATTGAGACTTACCTGTGTTTATAAGTATGTTAAGACTTCGAGGAGTTAGGTTATTTGGTAATATTTTTTCTCTTATCTAAATCACTGCATTCTGTCAAACGAAACGAAAAATCCTTTTCCTTGGCATAACTTTGAAATTCACTTATTGTTCAGTTTCAATTTCGAAAAGAAAATTATTTTTGGGTTCACTGTAGCAGCTATCAAATCTCGCGAAAAAAAAGCACGTTGTGTCTTTCTAAGTAAACAAAGGGAACGGTTACAGATAAGCAGCACAGGCACAATCATTTGAGTACTTGGGACTTGTGACCGAGGGTAACCGTCTAACACGGTCGCTTGGTTTACTCCGGTCATGGTTACTGTGGTCGAACCGGTATATCTATTCGAACACAATCTAAGCAAGCGCAAAGGAAAACGTATACTCGTAAGTCGTAACTTTACCTGTTCCGGCATATGTAAACGAAGAACGTTGTGGCTAATGAACCTTAAATTTTTAGGCGCAATAGCCATATTCTTAATGCGCCGGGCATACGTCATTGATGACGTGCCACCCGAAAAGGTGGGGGAGCAGGGGAGCAGAAGGTTTTCCCCGCCATTTTCACAATTTTACGGTTTGAATGTGGTATTGATGAATGAATTTTTAAGCCTTGTATTAGTGTATTAAGTATAACGTGAAAATTTTAAACCAAGGAATTAAAACTGCATTTTGGATTAAATTTTCGCCTGAAATACAGCTCAAAGTAAGTAATGATTTAAATTCTTGTTTCACAATGTATATTACTATGTGCAAGTAAGTGCATTCATGTGCATGCTTGGGTTTTCCGTAGAGGAGTAATTTTTTAATGAAATGGTTTATGCTCATTTCTCACCAGTTTTACACACTGCTAACTTGTTTTGTAATTTTAAACAAGGAAACAAAGTCCATTTTCGTAGAAGTATTGTTTGAAAATAATCCCGTAAGGTAGGAAAAACCTGTTAGAGCGAATTATTATACATTATGTTCCACGAGTGTTTTTCATCGTGTTAATGTTATTCTTCCTTAAGTAGTGCGAACAATATTTTATGTTCTTAATAGAGCTGCCCCGGATATTTGGTGGTTCGGCCTAATACTTTGCTATTCTTCTACTGATGTTCGTCTTGCTTTTAAGTTACCGGAATCTTATAATACATTAAAAAACCATAACATTACCAACTCATTTGAACATGAAGCAGTAACTGGAAAATCCAAATTCAAAAAATCACAAATATTAAGTGTTCAGAAAAGTCTTTCACAATGCATTTATTAGGAGGATTTTGTACTCATTAAAATTATATTGTAGAATTTAATAGACTTTTATACATGTTGACTACGATGTATAATCAAATTAAGCTGATGTCACAACATTTGCTTTTTCTCTCAGATAGTGCATTGTTTTTTGTTCTTATTATATTGGAG
>JAXGGA010020992.1:0-17324 GCA_038373865.1 Uloborus plumipes | reverse complement strand
TGGAGGATAACGGGAAATGGCGTTAAGCGATCGCGAACGATAAGTCACGAACTGATTGAAAACTGAAAAAAACCTAACGATGTGATGCAGTATCACAATGCAGATAAAAAAAAAAAAAGATAAGCATACAAAATAAATGAGTGGGAAAGGAGCTGGCCATGATTTGCTCCAAGTTCACGAAAAGGTCTTATCGATCACAGTAAATTACGAGACGAGAATAGCTCCTTTTTTTTGGTGGTTTCGCCCCATGTTTCCTAGGATCTCCGACCTCGCTGGCGTTGAACCTCAAAAGTTATCCGCTGCAATGTCTGGGGATGGCGGCTGCAGGAAAATTTTCCAGAGACCCGGTCTCCGTTCGGGAGCCCTCTTCGACACGCCTTGACCGGAGTGTCTTCCATCATGGGTGGGAGCTCTAAAGCAAGTGGCCGAGAACTGCACTTTCTCTTGGCGCCAAGTAAAAACAGGGAATGCGGTGTCCTTGACACGCCGCACTTCCATTGGCTATAGCTAGTAGCTCGCCAGTCATCAAAAGGATTCAACTCCCCGAGCCTCAATTTCCACCTGGCAAACCGCAGCTTGCTGCAGTGTAGACAGAAATCCTGGGAACCTATCTGCATTTTTGCAGACGCTGCACTATTGGTTGCTGGTTCTCATGGGAAAGAAGTGGGGAACGTAGTGGGAAAATCATTCTCATGTGATGAATATCACATTGCTGTCACCCTATATTTCCTCAAGTTGCACCACTGCCAATTTGCTGACTGACCTCTCGTCATCTCTTCAACATATTTTATTTTGTCTTTGTATTTCTAAAGAGGGCTTCTTTATCATCGGCAGTTTCGTACTGCTGGGACATGATTATATCTTTAGGAGGTGGTAACAGATATTCTTAGGTTCCACTTGGCTCTGGACTCAAAAGCTACGTGAACCAATGACTAGGTTTTTTTCTTTAAGTACCGAATAAACCTTTTCCTTTACGGACAAACTAAGGTTTGCAATGGCTTTGAACTTCTTGGAAGGAAAAAGATTCCACACTCTCCGTTTTACTTTCGGCAGAGGGTTTGGAAGGTTTGCTCCATTTGCACTGATCATCAGTGACCGATACGTTATAGTTGGCATGCTCCAAAAGTGCTGCCATGTGATGACACACAATCAATCCTCTAGGACAATTACATTTGGCACTTCCAACTTCGCCCTTTTCTTTCAAGAGAATACCAAAAAAAAAAAAAAAAGGAATGTGTAAATACGTCATATGCACGTCTTGTAAAGCACGTTTAGCGTTATTTAAAAAAAAATTCATTCTTTTTTACATTATATGAAATCAAAAAACTATTGGTACATTGAAATTTTTTTTCGTGTGTGATGTCTCCAGTTTCGGGGAATTGCCCACCATCGCTTTCTCTCGGTTGCATCTCTTGGAACATCCGAAAATGCTTTATCGGGATTTGAGGTTGTTGTGTTTGTACACATTGGTACAATGTAGTACTTATAACGAGCTGACATATTTATAAATCAAAGAAAAGCTATAATCGAGCGAATACAAGCGTAAGAAACAATGGCGAAGCTCTATTTGTTTACTTTCTACGGCGCTTACGACGTCACGGCGTTCTTGGTCACGTGACTTCCGCTTTAAAACCAAAACCAGAATTCGACACTTTCAATATTATTTTTTTCTATGAATAAAACATTAGCAAAAATTTTTGAATGTGATTTTTACGTATTTCTCAACGTTTAGAATCAGATAAAAGCATAAAAAAAATGAAAATTCTTTCTTGTTCTGTTGACATTATCGATTATGGCGTTGTTGTAGCTATTTGCACTGTGCTGAAAATTGAGCTCGAAATAATTAGCGAAACTCTCAGCTTTGTCCTGGTTTGAACATACCAATCCGGTGGCCCCATCAGGGGGGGGGGGGCAGGGTTTTATACGGATTTTAGGGGAAGCGGGCCAGGATATAGAGGGTGGCATTTTGAGGAGAAAGGCTATTTATCATTTCCTCTCGAAGATGGTTATTGAAATCGTAAATCAACTTTTTGATTTGGTTGATTTGGCGTTTAAGGGGGGGGGGTAGAGGGTTCTTTGATAGTACATTTTCAGCAAATTCATTCAGATGCTGAACTTGTGGAATATCACCATAATCATGATCAGACTGCACTGGTTGCCGAGGTTCCATATCCTGTTTTTTTACCAAGGCAATGTCCAGGGAGAATTTAATGGCCTTTTTCTCGGACTTCGAGTGCTTCGATTTGCCAACATTAAGAATTTTAATGCTTTCTTAGGAAGTAACATTGCCATTCTTTACAGTAATTTCATGGTGCTTCGTCAAACGCTTGTATGCAGCGATTAATTCAAAACCGTGGGGTTGTTGTTCCACCCACAATGTGCTCGAATGGCGCTGAAGACAAGCTCCAAATGATCCTGGCTAAACTTATATGTTATAATGTACTGAAAGAATGGGTTTTCCGAGCCTACTAGGTCATCGTGTAGCATCATCATGCTTAGAGCACTTATGTAAAAACCAATTAATGGCGTCTTTTTTGGTGTTTGATATAACTGTATACCACCAGGATCGGTTAAATGTAAGGGCGATTCTCTGTAAACTCGTCATTTTTCACTCGAAATCATGGTTCTCATGGGTTTTTGAAATGTTCGTATAATTATAATACTATTGCTCAGAAAATGAATCTATTACTTTGGTTTGAAAGAGGGCCAATTGAAGTTTATGTTTTTCTGATAAATCATGATAGGGGGTTACTCCCCTGCCTAGTATAACTAGGCAGGGGACTGTGCTAGGTAGCTGTATTTTTGCCCTTTGTAGCGTAATATCTGCAAAACTATTGGAACATAATTAGTTTCAAGACTACCTATAAATTTAGGCAGAAATCGTGGACATAATAACTAATATGTTTCATATTTAAACTAATTGCCATTGATAAAATCACTTCCCAGAGGACTGTTTTCGCAACGATCACGATGCATACTTTCAGCACAAATGTGGCTCTCGAACTAAACAAAGTGGCGTTTCAACACCGTTCACGGCGATTTCGTCAAATTCATACTGATTACTTTAAACTTCATGCCAAAAAGATTTTGCAAAAGTTATAGATTTTTCGTATTACAGCTTTGAATTTGTTGCAGGGGACTGTTCGAAAAAACTCTGGACAGAATTTACATGACAATTTTAAGTTTTAGAAATACGTAATTATACCTTATTTCATAAGAAAAATATAGCTTCATTATTCTATTTTTAGATATTAATTGCCAAATTTATGTAGTGTTAATAGGTTTTTTGAAATACTATCTTTAACAGTTAGACTATGGGATTTGGACAGCCAGGGGACTGTGTTTTTGGTGCTTAGATAATCTCTAGAAAAAAAAATTAAATTGTTATCGCTCCAAATACAATTGGCCCACAAAGTATTAATGCTTTTCTTGTATTAAGAGCGATAATTACTTAATTACACTTTATTATTTTTAAAATACTTGGTCCGGACAGCCAATTACCAGTTTACAGAGAATCGCCCGTAAAAGGAAAGAAAGCAGCTTTCATTATAAAAGGTCTCTATAAATGTTCGTTTTGCCTTCTGAAAGGGGCTTTGTAATTCCTGGCCAATGGATTCTTATCAATTAATTATATATCAAAGAGCCTGTCGATAATCTTGTTGAAATGCAGTTTTGTCACAGGCCTTAAATTGGTAAAGTTTCAAATCTCTTTCCACAAAATTCCAGCGCATCAGCAACACTGGAATTTAGAGTTTGAGCTGCCAAATATACCTCCATTTTCTGCTGATGCCATTGAATGTGAGCATTTCTTAATTCGTTGGCAGCCATTCCCCCTTCTCTTTCTTGCATCTCATGGAGATTATTAATATACTGCCAATTGCTGATTACCCTATCAATGAAATCTTTCAAAATCTTTAAAGAAGCCCAATTGTTCCGTAATTGCTTCAGCATATGCCATGCTTTAAGAATGATGAAAACCCTTCTGTTATTACAGGAATTATTTTTTTGGAGGGGTGGTTTACCATCATCAAATTTAAGCATCCTCCTGAAATAGTTTCGATTTTAAACATTTTTTTTAACGCCAGCAGATGGGATGATTTGTCCCCCTCTGGTTTTCCGTAATAACAAATTTATTTTGTTGGATGGAGATGGTTCCTCTTGCAGAGCCTCGATGCATTATTTATAAGAAGGCTGTTTTTCTGTCATTCTAACAACATATCCCGCAATATAATTTACGACATTTTCAGCAAATTCATTCAGATGCTGAACTTGTGGAATATCACCATAATCATGATCAGACTGCACTGGTTGCCGAGGCTCCATTAAGGCCATGTCCAGGTTCTTGGGCTTCGAGTGCTTCGATTTGCCAACATTATGAATTTTAAAGCTTTCTTAGGAGGTAACAGTGCCATTCTTTACAGTAATATCATGGTGCTTCGTCAAACGCTTGTATGCAGCGATTAATTCAAAACTGTTGGGTTGTTGTTCCACCCATCATGAGCTCGAATGGCGTTGAAGACAAGCTCCAGATGATCCTGGCATAGCCTATGAAGGCTCTTGTGCCAAAAACCTAAACCAATCAACCAACCAGATGATCCTGGCTAAACTTGTATGTTATTATGTACTGCAAGAATGGGTTTTCCGAGCCTACTAGGTCATCGTATAGCATCACCATGCTTAGAGCACTTATATCAAACACCAAAAAAGACGCCATTAATTGGTTTTTACATAACTGTATACCACCAGGATCGATTAAATGTAAAAGGAAAGAAAGCAGTTTTCATTATAAAAGGTCTCTATAAATATTCGTTTTGCTTTCTGAAAGGGGCTTTGTAATTCCTGGCCAATGGATTCTTATCAATTAATTATATATCAAAGAGCCTGTCGATAATCTTGATGAAATGCAGTTTTGTCACAGGCCTTAAATTGGTAAAGTTTCAAATCTCTTTCCACAAAATTCCAGCGCATCAGCAACACTGGAATTAGAGTTCGAGCGGCCAAGATCACCTCCATTTTCTGCTGATGCCATTGAATGTGAGCATTTCTTAATTCGTTGGCAGCCATTAACCCTTCTCTTTCTTGCAGCTCATGGAGATCATTAATATACTGCCAATTGCTGATTACCCCATCAATGAAATCTTTCAAAATCTTTAAAGACGCTCAATTGTTCCGTAATTGCTTCAGCATATGCCATGCATCAAGAATGATGAAAACCCTTCTGTTATTACAGGAATTATTTTTTTTGGAGGGGTGGTTTGCCACCATTAAATTTAAGCATCCTCCTGAGATACAGTTCCGATTTTAAACATTTTTTTAACGCCAGCAGATGGGATGATTTGTCCGCCTCTGGTTTTCCGTAATAACAAATTAATTTTGTTGGATGGAGATGGTTCCTCTTGCAGAGCCTCGATGCATTCTTCATAAGAAAGCTGTTTTTCTGTCATTCTAACAACATATCCCGCAATATAATTTACGACATTTTCAGCAAATTCATTCAGATGCTGAACTTGTGGAATATCACCATAATCATGATCAGACTGCACTGGTTGCCGAGGCTCCATGTCATATTTTTTTACTAAGGTCATGTCCAGGGAGAATTTAATGGCCTGGTTTTTGGGCTTCGAGTGCTTCGATTTGCCAACATTAAGAATTTTAATGCTTTCTTAGGAGGTAACATTGCCATTCTTTACAGTAATCTCATGGTGCGTCGTCAAACGCTTGTATGCAGCGATTAATTCAATAATTGTGGGGTTGTTGTTCCACCCACCATGAGCTCGAATGGCGCTAAAGACAAGCTCCAGATGATCCTGGCTAAACTTGTATGTTATTATGTACTGCAAGGATGGGTTTTCCGAGCCTACTAGGTCTTCATACAGCATCACCATGCTTAGAGCACTTATGTAAAAACCAATGATTGGCGTCTTATATAAATATATACCACCAGGATCGGTTAAATGTAAAAGGAAGGAAAGCAGCTTTCGTTATAAAAGGTCTCTATAAATATTCGTTTTGCCTTCTGAATGGGCTTTGCAATTCCTGGCCAATGGATTCTTGCGAATTTAATATATGAAAGAGCCTGTCGATATTCTTGATGAAATACAATTTTTTCACAGGCCTTAAATTGATAAAGCTTCAAATCTCTTTCCACAAAATTGCAGCGCATCAGCAATACTGGAATTTTGAGTGGCCAAGTTCACCTCCATTTTCTGCTGATGCCATTGAATGTGAGCATTTCTTAATTCGTTCGCAGCTATTAACCCTTCTCTTTCTTGCAGCTCATGGAGATCATTAATATACTGCCAATTGCTGATTACCCCAACAATGAAATCTTTAAAGAAGCCCAATTGTTCCGTAATTGCTTCAGCATATGCCATACATCAAGAATGATGAAAACCCTTATGTTGTTATAGGAATTTTTTTTTTCGGAAGGGCCACCATTAAATTTACACATTTTTTCCACCATTAAATTTACACATCAACCTGAAATACAGTTCCGATTTTAAACATTTTTTTAACGCCAGCAGATGGGAAGATTTGTCCATCTCTGTTTTTCCGCAATGACAAATTAATTTTGTTGGATGGAGATGGATCCTCTTGCAGAGTCTCGATGCAATCTTCACAAAAAAGCTGTTTTTCTGCCATTCTAACAACATATTTCGCAATATAATTTACGACATTTTCAGCAAATTCATTCAGATGCTGAACTTGTGGAATATCCCCATAATCATGATCAGACTGCACTGGTTGCCGAGGCTCCATATCCTATTTTTTTACCAAGGCAATATCCAGGGAGAATTTAATGGCCTTTTTCTCGGACTTCGAGTGCTTCGATTTGCCAACATTAAGAATTTTTATGCTTTCTTAGGAAGTAACATTGCCATTCTTTACACACAGTAATCTCATGGTGCGTCGTCAAACGCTTGTATGCAGCGATTAATTTAATAACTTTGGGGTTGTTGTTCCAACCACCATGAGCTCGAATGGCGCTGAAGACAAGCTACAGATGATCCTGGCTAAACTTGTATGTTATTATGCACTTCAAGGATGGGTTTTCCGAGCCTACTAGGTCTTCATACAGCATCACCATGCTTAGAGCACTTATGTAAAAACCAATGATTGGCGTCTTATATAAATATATACCACCAGGATCGGTTAAATGTAAAAGGAAAGAAAGGAGGTTCGATTATGAAAGGTCCCCATAAATGTTCGTTTTGCCTTCTGGGAGGGGCTTTGTAATTTCTGGCCAATGGATTCCTGCAATTTATTATATCAAAAAGCCTGTCGATAATCTTGATGAAATACACAGTTTTGTCACAGGCCTTACATTGATAACGTTTCTAACTTTTACCACGAAATTCCAGCCTATCAGCAACACTGGAACTTGAAGCTGAACTATGCTGCTCAAGCTCTATTTTCTGCTGATGCCATTGAATGTGATCATTTCTTAATTTGTAGGCAGCTCTTAACCCTTCTCTTTCTTGCAGCTCATGGAGATCTTTAATGTATTGAAAATTGAAGACTCCACTATCAATGGTTGGCTGGTTGTTTTGGGTTTATTGGCGCAAGAGTCTTGTAGGCTATACTGCGCCTAAGGATAGTATTGCTTTAAGATAAAGGTATGCTAAAACAAACTTCTAAAGGTTGAAAGCCATTTCTAAAAGAGACACATACGGGAAACTAGGGAGACTTGACCCAACTTTTGGTTTTTCATTTTTTTTTGTAATAGTTAGACCTCAATAAAAAATATATGTCCACGATTTGTGCCTAAATTGATAGGTAGTTTTGTAACAGATTATGTTTAGTTTTGCAGATATTACGCAACAAAGAGCAAAAACACAGCCGCCTGGCATAGTCCCCTGCCTAGTTATACTAGGCAGGGGACTATGCCAGGCGGCCTAGTTATACTAGGCAGGTGACTTACCCCTATCATGATTTATCATAAAAACAAACTTCAATTGGCCCTTTTTCAAACCTAAGTAATAGATTCATTTTCTGAGCAATAGTATTATAATTATACGAATATTTCAAAAAAAAAAAAAAAAAACCATGCCCGGACAGATTTCTTGTGAAAATTGACGAGTTTTCAAAATGTCAGAGAATCGCCCTTAAATCAAAATGCTGCTAAGGTAAACTATATTTACGATTCCCTTTCTCCTTTCTGTTTATTTCTTGTCCAAAAGGACAGACTAAGTTTCAAAATAATTAAATTTAAAGGACCCTTTAAGTTTGTTTGAATGAAGTCTGACAGTATGTTATCAGTCAAATTTAAAAGAGAGATAATGCGTTTAGTTGTCTTTTAAACTGTGAGAGGTGCTTGTTAGCACTACGATCAGTTTATAGAAAATGACGATACATTTTGGAGTTTAGCGTTGTACTTTATTACCGAACTTTTTTACATAAGCATATTGCGAGAACTGAGTTTTCCCACGAAAAAAAAAAACGTAACAACACGTTTTTCCCCGGCGTTAGCACTATCGTTCAGCTTACAGTTAGTAGAGCACTTAGAACATATTTAACTGAAGAACAAATGTAATATTTATACAAAAGAGCCAAGAAAATTATAAAATTTGCCGTGAAAATTAACAATAATTATTTCTTGAGCAATACAGAAATGATGTTTATCAGAATTTCTTGACTTGTACCGCCATCTAGCGACATGAATTACAAGCTATCTTGTCCTACAAAACCATGATTAGTATTCTATATAAAAATATTGTATCATCAGCTGTTAAAAATACTTTTTAGTGGGTAGCTTCTTCAGACAATCATATTACAGCATTAGTTATCATAACTTGAAAATGAAAGTGCAGCGTCAGTCAAAAATGTTCTTTTTGGAGGTACGCTTTCAGGTAGTTCATATTGCTTAAAAAAATGCCGTTTAATTTATCTCTTTCATTTATCTTTTCCAGGGATCTAGGGAAATCCTCTATTCAGTTGAGACTGGCCCTTCAGGTACTGATTCGATATTTATCGTACCCCACCAGATGGAGGTCACTTCCCCAGGACCAAAACCCAGTCTATCGCCTTGATCGAGCTGATTGGGCAGCATTTACCCAGTTGGCAGAAATAACATCGGAAGTTGTAAACGAAACTGACATTGATGTAGTAGTAAGCCGAGTAACCGACATTATCTTGAATGCAGCGAAAGTTGCTATACCAAGAACCACCAAGAGGAGGTATGTCAGCACAATAACGACGTCCACCCCATCCAAGACCGTTTGGGGCAAAATTTGAAAAATCGTTGGTAATTATCAAACATCTTGTGCTCTCACACTGGAGAAAAATGGTCAAACAATATCTGACCTCAAAGAGGTGGCTGACTGCTTGGGGACACATTTGTCAGAAGTCTCCAGCGCAGACAAGCATGATTCAAAGTTTTTAGCTCTCAAATCACTTAAGGAAAGAAAAACCCTTAATTTTAATTCAAACATTTTAGAATCATATAATACCGATTTTACTTTTAAAAAACTTCTTATAGCTTTGCAAAAATCCCGCAATACTTCACCTAGTCCTGATGAAATACATAATATTATGCTGAAAAATCTAAATAAACCCTCTTTAGAATACATACTACAGTATAACTTCGATTTAACGATACCCGATTTAACGATTTCCCCAATTTAACGATACATTTCATTGGTCCCGACTCATATGCCTTGAATTTAATGTTAAAACTTCCTCAATTTAACGATAGCTTTCCTCGATTTAACGATGATATCGGGCAGGGCCAAATTATCTCTCGTCAAAAAAACAGTAGTATATGCTTAAAATATTTTTTTAACTATTTTACTTGCAAGAGCATGAGACCTCATGTTCCAAAAGTAAAAAGATTCATCCTTCAGTAACGTCCATACTTCTAGCATTCCAAACAAAATTTTTTTTGCACCTTGAGAGGAGAGCGATCAGTCGAAAAAAATGAGGTCGAAAAAAGTGAAATGTTCTCAACACGAGAAAACAAAGATCGATGAAATAACTTTGGAAATAATATAAATGCGCAGTTTTCTTAAAGAAGCAAAATAACGTATACTTGTTTAAGCGTTCACTTAATTATCAATAGTTTAATCCGTTTAACTTATAAGTATGCTTTCTCGATTTAACGATATCCTCGATTTAACGATAATTTTTTACAGTCCATAGGCAATCGTTAAATCGAGGTTATACTGTATATCTTTTCAATAGAATTTGGACTGAGCAACGTTTTCCGACAATCTGGACTCAAGCAACTATAATACCATTACTGAAAACCAACGATCACGTCGGCTTCGCAGCAGTAATTAACGGCTATATTATCTCACAACAATTAAATGCCTCTTGCTCTGTTTTCACTTCCGAAATAAAAGCCATATCTACGGCCTTACAATCAATAGCAGAATCAAACCACAAAAAGTGGATAATATACACAGACTCCAAAAGTTCACTAGAAGCTATCACAAACTGCAACAACAATAGCCACTCTTTAGTTATACAAACTTTCCACCTATGTAGCAGTCTATGTAGCAGTCTTAAACAAAATAATTTTGAACTTTTATTTTGCTGGATACCTGGTCATGTTGGTATTAGTGGCAATGAGGCAGCAGACATTGCTGCCAGGGCTTCTAGTTCCCAAGAAGAAGATCTCGTACCGTATGAAGATATTAAAAATAGCGTTACAGACTGCCTTAACAACTATTGGCAGAGTGACTGGGATGGAGAAACGCATAATAAATTGCACTCCATCCAGCCACTGATCAAAGGTTTTAATTCCTTAAGTACAAAAAGAAGGGACCAAGTCATATTGTCCCGTCTTCGCATTATTCACACGAGATTTACTAATAAATATTTTCTTTGCCGCGATCCTACACCGATATGTATTAATTGTAATGTTACTCAGACAGTGTTGCATATTTTATGCAACTGCCCAAATTTTAAAAGTATGCGTTTTAAACATTTTAATAATTTTTATCCATCTTTGACAGAATTACTTGGGGATACACCCCATCCTAATTTGTTTCACTTTTTACATGAGATTTGTTTTATTTCTCTAATTTAGTATTTTTATCCCTGTCATATTGCTGGTTTCGTCTTTGTTTCGTTTTGTGTTTCTGGTTTATATGCGTCTGTTTTCAAAATTAAAAAAATAAAAGTTTTATATGTCGTCGTTGTTTGCTATGCATTTCTGTTTTTAATTCGTCACTTGATAGCTTGAGCTTTCGTCTTACCATTTGAAATTTTTAACTTTGTGTCTTGTACTGAAATGTTTTTAAAATGTTAAAAGTTTCATAGGGCATCATTGTTTATTATACATTTCTGACATTCGTCAAAAGCACTTGACAGTTCTTGCTCTCATCTTGTCATTTGAAATCTTAAATTTTATGTGTCTTGTTCTGAAATATTTTAAAATTTTTTAAAGGTTTATGTCCATTGTTTTTAGATGATTTTCGCTGACATCTCTTCATTTTTAAAATAAAACCATCGTTTGGCGCAGTATAGCCTAATAAGGCTCTTGCGCCAATAAACTCAATACAACCAACCAACCAACCAACCAACCAACCAACCAACCAACCAACCAACCAACCAACCAACCAACCAACCATTAGTGAACCCAAATAAACCACCCATCTAACCTGAAAGCTATAGACCTATAGCCCTTACTAGTTGCCTATGTAAACTGATGGAGCGCATGGTAAACGTCTGACTAATTTTCATGTTGGAGTCAAATCATCTACTATCCTCATTTCAAAGTGGATTCAGGCGCGGCAGGAGCACTATAGACAATTTGCTGCTTCTTGAAACCTCAATCACAGAGGCAATTCTTAAACGTAAACATCTTGTGAGCGTATTCTTTGACATTGAAAAGGCATATGACCGTACTTGGAGATATGGGATCCTCAAAACTCTTCACGAGTATGGGTTGCGAGGTAACCTACCTATATTTATCTCCAATTTTCTCAAATACCGAACTTTCCGTGAACGCGTCAAGTCTATTCTGTCTGATACCTTCATCCAAGAAGGTGTACCCCAGGGAAGTGTGCTGAGCGTAACACTTTTTGTCATTGCAATCAATAGCTTAATCGAACAACTGCCCCCCGCTGTCAAAATTACTATGCTTGTGGATGATTTTCAAATCTCTTTCTCGTCGACGAACATGATTCTGCCGTAAAAGAGGATTACATCCTGACCCGAACCTTTTCATTAACAACCAACCAATATCAGTAAAAAATCAAGGAAAATTTCTTGGTATCACACTTGACAACAAACTTAAATTTTTGCCGCACATTCAAGAGTTACGAAAAAAATGTTTATTGAAATTAAATATTCTTAAAGTCCTGGCAAACACTTCTTGGGGTGCTGATACAGAGTCACTTTTAAGAATCTACAGGGCTCTGATACGCTCAAAAATTGATTACGGATGTCAAGTCTATGGCTCCGCTGCAAAAAGCTATCTCAATATCCTAGATTCAATACATAACCAGGCATTGCGCATCAGCACAGGGGCCTTCAGAACCTCGCCTATCAGCAGTCTACATGTTCTGACACATGAACCTTCTCTTAACAATAGACGCCTTAAACTCTCCTTAAATTTTATTTCAAAATAAAACCTTGTACAAATCATCCGTTGCATCTTTACATTTTTAACCCATTTAATGTCTCTATTTCTGCACCTTCCTTCGGTGATTCCAACATTTGGCATCCGAATGCGACAAGTGCTATCGACCTACAGCTATCAGATTTTGATACTCACAACATAATACAACCGATTGAACCTTGGTGTGAAGTAAATATTCTGACAATCAAAGACCTCTATCAATACCCGAAAGATACTACTGCCAATATAACCTATCAACAAATCTTGCAGGATATAAGAAGCAATTATTCTGAATATAAAGAGATTTTTACAGACGGTTCAAAGTCAAATGACCACGTCGGCTTTGCAACTATAATCGGTGGTCAAATGCACGCAGAAAAATTAAACTCCTCTTGCTCAGTATTTACTTCAGAAAGAAAAGCTATAATTACATCCCTTCAAACAATAGCCAAATCATCCCACAATAAATGGGTGATATACACTGACTCGAAGAGTTCAGTGGAAGCCATTACTCACTGCAATAACAATAGCCATCCTATGATCATTCAATCTTGCCATTTATACAAACGCCTCATTCAAAATAGTTTTACAGTTCTCTTCTGTTGGATCCCTGGTCATGCTGGGATTGCAGGAAATGAGGCAGCTGATGCTGCAGCCAAAGCAGCAAGCATCCAGGTTGAGGACAGTGTTCCTTTCGAGGATATAAAAAAAGCTATAGATGACTACCTGACCACCCACTGGCATCAGGACTGGAGTAGAGAAAGACAAAATAAACTATACTCCATCCAGCCCTCGACAAAAGGTTTTAAAACACAGAAGAACAACAGGAGAGAACAAGTTTTAATAGCTCTACTTCGTATTGGTCACACCAGGTTCCCCCATAAATATCTTTTATGCAATGAACCAGCTCCAATCTGTAATTCATGTAAAATTAGACAGTGTTGCATATTCTAAGCAACTGCCCAAATTTTAATCAAATTCGTTTTAAATATTTTAACAAATTTTATCCATCCTTGACGGAGTTGCTTGGGGACACACTACACCCTAATTTGTTCCCATTTCTTCACGAGATTGGTTTCTTGTCTCTTATTTAGCGTTTTATCTCTGTCATTTTGTTTGTTTCGTCTTCGTTTTGTACTGTGTTTTGGGTTTTACTCAATTTTTTGTCAGTTTTGTAAATGGTTTTTTAAATATTAAAAAGTTTTATTGGTGATTATTTTTTTTATGCGATTGTGATTGTAGTCAAAATCACTTGACAGTTCTTGCTTTCTTTCATCCTATCAATTGAAATTTTAAAATTTGTATATGTGTCCAGTTTTGAAATGTTTTTAGAATTTTTAAGTTTTATGTTCATTATATTTTCGATAATTCTAGTCCTGACATCTCTTCATTTTTACATAAAACCATCGTTTGGCGCAGTATAGCCTATTCAGGCTCTTGCGCCAATAAAATCAATGCAACCAACCAACCAACCAACCAATAAATTTATGAAACAATATTTGATCGAGTAAACTTGGAGTAGACATATTATATAGTTAGGACGCTTTGAGTTTTATGTGTAAGTGCTCTAAATGATTCCCCCGGTATATTGCATTAAATTAATCCAATGATACTTTTTGCGTTCCAGCTTTAAAGAATTTGTGGACTTCCTCAATAATTTTCTTGAATGAAGTTTCATGTTTTAGGTGTGGAGAATTAATTACATATTTTAATGCATTACTCTTCAGCTTAGATTTATGAAAGATAATGGCTTTTGAATCTGGCCATTCATTAAATTCAACTAAGTCTGATCTGACTAACAAAAAATTCTACTTCTTCAGGATCGCCATCAAATTCCTGTATATTGATTAAAAAGGAGCTGTTAGAGCTACTATTCGTGTTATTCTGCTGTTTTGATAGATCCATCATGTATCGTAAATACAAGGATCAAAGATAAATTCGAAAATAAGATAATATGGATTTGTATATTTGCATGCAATTCATTTTGTGTTTCACAGTATGCATTTCACTTTTAGTAATATGTCATGATATATTTGTGTTTCAAAACTTCATATTAACATAGTAATGCATTTCAAAAAATTATACATATATTTCATCATGAATTGTGTCATGTTTATATATAAATTATCATATTTGTATCAGAATGCAATGCATAAATCAATATCATAAATATTCTTCATATACATGCATAAATATAAATGCAATCATTACCAATTCTTACAATGATAAATTATAGATACATTTTCATGTTCCAAATCTTCCAGATGCTTCGTTTTTTTTTTTATTATTCATTAAACTACTCAAGGCATGGTCACGGTACCACATGTTACGAAGTTCATGTAAGGATGTGGGCTACTTTGTAATGGCACCACTTGAAAAGATGTTCATTTTGATGAAGTGAGTGAAGAGACATTGAAGTCTTCAAAAGTTAATTGACCAACAATTTATTTATCCTTTGGATTATGTATATGGGTGATTCTACGGTCAATGCGTTTTTTGTGTCCCCAAAGAAAAAATAATCTGTTTAATTTCACTCATTATATCACTAGTAGCCGCTATTTTTATGATTGTAGTGGTAAAGGCCAGACGAAATTTCAATTTTTAGGGGGTTTATCGATACCAGGAGAAAATGCGTTGCCAGGGGAGTGACACTATTGGCAGAATTCTGGTTTTATTTACGATTATTTCACTTATTTTTCGGTGTAAAATCATAGTATGGACTCATTTCCATAAAACCTGTATTCAAAATTTTTTTTCGCGTTGTAATAAAATAAAAATCTGGTATGGGCCCCACATTACTTCCTTTTACGTGTAAATTTCTTAGTAGTTGCCTTAAGTGTCAAAAAAAGTGCTTGGAGTGAGCAAGGTAACAATTCAAATATTTACTTCCCTAATCTGCTACGAAACAATGCAAAAAATATTTAACAATGGTTAATTTTCTAAATATTTTGCTGATTTTAGTATCATTCAGTGAATTTTTCGCAAAATATCGCTAATAGTGCCAAGTTGAACCCAAATACAAAAAAAAAATTTTTTCGCCAAATTTGTCGCCAAGTTGGCGTCAAACACTTGGCGACAAAAAGCTTGGCGACGTATCGCCAAGTGGTCGCGCCAATTCATATCACTTGAGTCTGCATTGAAATTAACACTGATTTACCCCAAAAAAGGGGTAAAACACCCCCTTGGGAACATTCAAATGCAACCACAAGGGGAGGTGCACAACTAGACCATACTCAGAGCCTACATACCAAGCTAGAAGTTTCTACGGTATATAGTTTTTGAGTTATGCGAGCCACATACGCACATACATCCGCACATACGTACATACAGACGTCACGAGAAAACTCATCGTAATTAACTCGGGGGTGGTTGAAAAGAATTTTTCGGCTGCTTATATGTTGGTAGGTACATATGCACGTGCTGACAGGTCGAAAAAACTACTGAACATTCATTCGGGGGTGAGCAAAATCAAAATTTAGACTCAAATTTGAGTGATTTTTTTTTCGCGATCACAATACTTCCTTTACTACGTAAAAGGAAGTAAAAACAATCTTAAAAACACGACATGTTGCATATAGAAATACTTCCCGCATTATTTACGTTTATTCAAATTGCTTTCACAGGGGCAAATAATATTAAAAATGAAATTAATTATGCTTGTAACACAGTTTTAATGTATATTTACCATTTTTTGGAACAAAACTGCCAGGGCAGTGCCGCCAGAGAAGTGACAAAATCACACATTACCTATAAAAACAACATCACGCGTTCTTCTTACCAGAACTTCACGTAAACCGTGCTGTGTGCACACAACAAGAATAACATTATAGATACGCACACTTATGTAACGATGAAATATAAAAAGTTATACTTACCAGGGGAAATACTACAGCGACTGGCGCAGTACGCTTTGAGGCACTTTCAACGAGAACCGATTCAATAATATTCGAATTTTTTTAAAAACTCTTAGCTTGCTTTTAACTTTACTCAGTATTACACTGGTTATTCGCAATCAACATCATCCTTATGCATTTTTTATGCGAAATTTCAGTCTTTGAAGTTCGCCAGGTGAGGGTGACACTGTTGATATGGCCCGTTGAAAAGTGTATTTTTTTTAAATAATAATAAATATTTTTTCAATGTATACTGATGAAATATGTTTCTCTGTTAATGTAAGTGTATGATTATGGCAAAAAACGTTATGCCAAGTTAGCAAAAATTGAGCGTCGAACATGTTTGTATAAAAACTAGTATTTGAACAGGCCAGGGAAGTATACATTTATGACTCTTTTCAGCTATAAATGCTAAAATAAAATAATTGTAGTGAATTAATTGGGTGGTCCATATAAAAGATAATAGTCTGTAAGGCTTAAGCATACAAAAACATTAATAAAATCAGTTTAACATGAAGTTTTTCCATCGGCCGTCTGAATTCATATAGCGTAGAATCACCCATATCATGTACATCATCACAACATTATTGAAGAAGGTCACATTAATAATTATCATTCTTAAGATCAGTGGTAGTGCGATTGTGAAAAATGGCCACAATAATAATCATCATTAATAAGATCAGTGGTATTGATAGTGGCCGCAATAACCCGGCAACGATAACATGGAGTAGGAACGCATCTGGAATCAGGCACACACATAATCTAAGAGTGATGATGGAACGACTTACCCACACATGGGTGGAGGCATTTAGTAGCAGTGATGAAGATTCAGACCTCTGGTTAATCCCATTAGCACAAGAACACCA
>JAXGGA010020991.1:0-17324 GCA_038373865.1 Uloborus plumipes | reverse complement strand
AGGAATTAAAATATAGAAGCGCCGAAGAAAACGTAAAAGTTCAATTAAAATGCAGTTAGATGCAGGCCCGTCCTTCCGAATTGGGGGAGGGGGGTCAATTAAAATACAGTTTTGTATTTGAATTGACCCCCCTCCCCGGATGGGGGGAAAATTCCGAATTAGGGGAGGGGGGTCAATTAAAATAGTTTTGTATTTTACTTGACCCCCCTCCCCCGAATGAGGGATTCTAAATTGGGGAGGGGGGTCAATTAAAATACAGTTTTGTATTTTAATTGACCCCCCTCCCCCGAATGGAGGGGAATTCGGAATTTTGGGAGGGGGGTCAGAGGGGGACAATTAAAATACAGTTTTGTATTTTAATTACCCCCTCCCCCGAATGGGGGGGAATTCCGAATTGGGGGAGGGGGGTCAGAGGGCGGGGGTCAATTAAAATACAGTTTTATTGACCCCCCTCCCCCGAATGGGGGGAATCAGAGGGGGGGTCAATTAAAATACAGTTTTGTATTTTAATTGACCCCCTCCCCCGAATGGGGGGGAATTCGGAATTGGGGGAGGGGGGTCAATTAAAATAATTTTGTATTTTAATTGACCCCTCTCCCCCGAATGGGGGGATTTCGGAATTGGGGAGGTCAATTAAAATACAGTTTTGTATGTTAATTGACCCCCCTCCCCCGAATGGGGCGGAATTCCGAATTGGGGGAGGGGGGTCAATTAAAATACAGTCCCCCCGGGGGGGACTGTATTCGTGGTTCGTTCTGTAAAATACAGTCCCCCAGGGGGGACTGTATTTTAATTGAGCCCCCTCTGACCCCTCCCAATTCCAAATTCCCCCCATTTGGGGGAGGGGGAGTCAATTAAAATACAAAACTGTATTTTAATTGAGCCCCCTCTGACCCCCCACCCCCAATTCCGAATTCCCCCCATTCGGGGAGGGGGTCAATTAAAATACAAAACGGTATTTTAATTGACCCCCCCTCTGACCCCGCTCCCCCAATTCGGAATTTCCCTCCCTTCCCCAAGCAGCACATAGGCGTTCAAAACACGTTCTGCAACACGTACAGAGCGCACCAGCCGGCACGTTCAAAACACGTTCTCGCAGCACGTGTTGTCAACGTCTATGTGTCTCATCGATCGATGGTAATATGACACGTCGAAATCTGGTGTTGACCACCTTTTTTTGACCCAGTTTTGAACGTGGAATGATAGGTTATATTTAGGTTCTGGAAATACGTTTGTTTTCAGTGCTCCCCAGCTAAAAAAGTATACTACGTATACCCCACTATCCGGGGCCTTGACGTGTTTTAAACGTGACGTCATTTTTAATCCGCCATTTTTGATCCATGATCTTCGCCATCTTGGTTTTAATTATTTAATTACTTAATTAAATTATTTAATTTTTGATTGTTTAATTACTTTGAATTTATTATATTCGTTCCGCGGGATTCGAACGCGGGTCCCTTGCGACTCCAGCAGGATACGCTAACCACTACACGCTACATGATCATATCGAGGGAGAAAAATAATACTTTAAAAGAAATTTTTTTTGCAGGAGGCGCCATCTATGAAAGACTAAGGGCGTAAATCATATCATTTTATTGGTAAGAATATAATGTTTTTTTACTGAAATGCATGCAAATCTGATTAGGATCTTGGGAGAAAGAGTTGTTTAGGATAAAACTTAAAGTTTCTGCAGATATGATTCCTCCCCCCTTTCTAAAAAGCAGCAATTCACGACCTCAATTCTGAGAAATTAAGCACTGAAATGACACCGTGATAATATTACTGTTTTTACACGTCAAATATCACGTTCCTTAAGCACTGAAATGACACCGTGATAATATTACTGTTTTCGCACGTCAAATATCACGTTCCTTAAGCACTGAAATGACACCGTGATAATATTACTGTTTTTACACGTCAAATATCACGTTCCTTAAGCACTGAAATGACACCGTGATAATATTACTGTTTTCGCACGTCAAATATCACGTTCCTTAAGCACTGAAATGACACCGTGATAATATTACTGTTTTTGCACGTCCAATATAACGTTCAAGGGACATTTAGCACCGTTATTTGACCAATAACACCATTTTTGCACCAAATTTGAACGTTCTGGTGCTGCTGGGGTCCGGGGGAGTGGGGGTCAATTAAAATACAAAACTGTATTTTAATTGACCCCCCCTCTGACCCCCACCTCCAATTCCGAATTCCCCTCCATTCGGGGGAGGGGGTCAATTAAAATACAAAACTATTTTAATTGACCCCCCCCCTCTGACCCCCCTCCCCCAATTTGGAATCTCCCCAATAGGGGAGAGGATTCAATTAAAATACAAAACTATTTTAATTAACCCCCCTCGGACCCCCCTCCCCTAATTCGGAATTTTCCCCCCATCCGGGGGAGGGGGGTCAATTCAAATACAAAACTGTGTTTTAATTGACCCCCCTCCCCCAATTCGGAAGGACGGGCCTGCATCTAACTGCATTTTAATTGAACTTTTACGTTTTCTTCGGCGCTTCTAAAAATGTAATTTTAGAAGAATCAGCTTTCCTTTTTGTAACTCTGGTCAAAACGGAAGTGAGGAAAATGTAATCCTTTAAATAAATGATTGTCTTTCGAATATATAAAGCTATCTTCTAAATCAGATGTAAACGTAATGTTTCACTTAAATGTAGTTTCGCAGACTGCATGTGTTATGACTTTTAAACAATCTTTAAATTGTTTCATGTGCATTATAAATGTTTTAAACTGAACACATAGCAACACTATGTATTTTGATGTTTGTTTTTTTTTTTTTTTCATCAAGACTGAAACAGTTTTACTCCTAGCAATCAAGTCTTTACACGCATCTTATTGCTATACCTTTCCCTTTAAAAAGTCTCACCGAACCCTAGGAGATCAGCGCCAAATGACTGAAGTGGCAGAAAATGTAAGTTCTGCTTGTACGCTCTTTTTCGGCCGTCTGGCTAGCCGCTTAAAGATCGCAGGTAGCCATGTCCTGCTCGTCCAAGTGATAGCAAGGAAAATTTAAATTTAGTTAAAATAGATGTGAATGAGAAGAAATACGAAAATTCAGACATGTTGCAGCAGTTTAGGAGAATTACTTTATATTTTTTTTACTTAGTTCTGATATTGGTTGATTATGATTTTTCTACTATGCAAAAATATTTGAAGAACCGTTTTTACCATCTTGTACACTCAGCTTTGAAGAAAATGTACAGTAATAACAATTTTGATTTTTGCTTGTGACTCTACACCATATAAATTAGCATGCGACTATCTACACAGTTCAAATGAATTTCAATCGTGTCCTCAACCAGTTGAGCCAGAACCAGTAGCGTACATAGACTTAGGTGCGCCCGCTTGCAAGATTTTTAAGTGCGTCCCCTGCCTCCCTGTTAAACTATAAAAAATGTTTTTCCTGTGTAACTCATAGTGGGGCAGTTCTCAAAAGGTGGGAGCAAACACAGACCTAAACTTTAAAGCTTATAACTTTTATTTTAAATCACTCAACTATTTTAGAGTAATTTTATAGTTCTGTATAGAGACAGGAATTGACATAAATTATTTTAAAAATGTGTTTTAAATGTCTTTTAAAAAAATTTCTTCTTGCCAGAAGGAACTATTTCGGACATTCAAAACGCTAACTGAGCAAATGTACCATCAAAATATTTTTTTTTAAATTATTTTCAAATGTTCAAAGGAAAATTAGGGATATAAATCTTAAACTGAAAAAAAAATTGATAACATTTTCCACAAATAACAAAAGTAAGGACACATTATTTATTTTTTAAACGATTTTAGAAAAAAAAGTTAGCTCGAAGCTTGATGCATGTCTAAACGTTACGATGTGGATAATGCTATTATTTGAAAATTAAATAGATTATATATGTGCTTTAAAAATATTTATCGCTCCTAAAAATAAGTTATTAATCTTTGGAGAGCGTTTTTATATGTTTTTATACAGTATCTTTGAAAGAAAATCCTTTTTCTCTAACCTACATTTGAGATGTCCGAATTGTGTTACGAACTAGACGCCGAAATCTGTTACCTACAGGCTGTGGATTAAATTTGCTAATAATTAATTTTTTACAAATACCAGCTGTCTTTTAATGGTTATATATCATGTTCTAGGTGCACATACTATGTGATAAAAACAAAATTGATGTCAAATTTGAAATTTTTTTAAATTGCTTGAAATTAACTCTCCCTCCCCCCTTTTTGAGAACCACCCAGTGCTATTTTTCTGGATCGTGGGACCTCAAACCTTGCCCCACCCGTGCTACGGGGGTTGCGTGGGTGCTATGTACTACAGGTAATACGAAAAAAGTCATTTTAATTGAGATAATATTTTTGCACATTGTACCTTTAGCACTACAGGATGGTAAAGGCGGTTCTTCGAATATTAGGGTAGAAAAATTATAATCGACAACAACATCGGAACTGTGAAAAAGAGATCAAGTTTTTGAAGGGGCAAACGGATAAAGGTGATATGTGACAATTTTTGAAACTTACTTTTTACCATGGATGAAGGTTGATAAGTTTATCAGTATCATGTCCCCTTAGTCACAGAAATGGTTGGTAACTAAGCATATGAGCCCGTTTTACCCGTTAAGAAGAATTCAATAAAAAAAAAAAAACATTTTTTGAAAGCATTTTGTCGAAATTTTAAAAATTTTCACATATCACCTTTATCTTTGCCCCTTCAATTCTCCTAAACTGCTACAACATGTCGGAATTTTCGTATTACTTCTCATTCACATCTATTTTAACTAAATTTAAATTTTCCTTGCTATCACTTGGACGAGCAGGATGTTTTACTGGTTTGTAATACAGTTGTATCTTTTGGCATGCAAGCAGTGAAAAATTAGCATTTTCTCGTACAATTAAAAGGGTTAATGGGTGATTTTCTCAGCACGTTAACTTTTGCCAATGCCAAGTAGGAAAAATTCAACTTGTAATTAATTAATAATTGTTAATATTTGTTTAAAGACAACTCATTTAAGATCACAAATCAGTGCCCAGCAACGAAAAAAAATTAAAAATAAAATTTTAATGACAGTTTTAAGTTTAAGTTTAATGTAAAAAGTGTAATTACCATCTCCCGGCTTAAACACTTCTCTAACTCAAGAAATATTTTCAAAACTTTATTCAATTGATAAATAATGACATAGAAAACAAAATACACCATTTAGAATATTGCTTCATATATTTTTTTTACATTATTTACAAACAAAACAGATTAAATCTAATTTTTTAAAGAAATAGTAGTATTTTTCGTTGGAATTTTAAACTTTTACAATACCAACTTTTTTTTACGGCAAAGAGTTACAAGTTTCTTTATTTTTTCATTTGTCTGTTTTACATTTACTTTTGTTTAGTCTATAAAATATTAACTGTAGGCGGACTCGAAGCATAATGAGTACAAGAAAGATCGGTTTCGCAAGAAACGCAAGTTAGCATGCGTAAACCTAACACTGATTTGTTATTTTCATTCCAAACCTACTGATGAAGCTTCATGATATTTGGAATTGACTTCAGTTTTTTTTTTTTTTTTTTGGTAGCAGGGTTTCAACTCGCTTTATATCAGTCTCTGTGACGGTGAAGAGCCTTACTTTTAATGCTTAGCGCAATTTAAACATAAAAGTAAACATAATTACAAAATAGAACAAATAATTATTATTATATAAGTATTTTAAGTCATAAGTTAGCTAAAATAATAATGAATTTGTTCTAAATTATTCTAAGAATAAAAAAAGAGAACAGAATTATATGATAACTAAAAAGGAGAAATTTAATTAAGCTTTTAAAAATTTACTTTTGAAAAATATTTTCCTTTAATGTTGATCTGTTCCGTAGATAAAAACTATTTTGGAGTTCAAAATATTCTAAACTACTTTTTTCATCTCCATTATATCATTTGAACTTTACCTAAAGAATATAAAAATTTAACAGCTAACAGTTTGAAAAAATAAATAAACAAAATCCAAATATAAAAAATAAAATTTCTAATTTATACTTGAATTGTTAACCATAACTAAACAATAATGTAAATGTAACAGACTACTCCTAGAATAGAAGAGACAAACAAAATTGTGTAGAAAACTTACCATGAAAAATTTCGTGGAAATAAAATACAATTAACGTTTGGATTTATTTTTAAATGCTCAATTTTGTTCTACTCAGTGAGAGAAAAACACTTTGAAACACAAAATATTCTAAACTACTTTTAAAATATTGATTAGAATAGTTAAATTTATAAAATTTTATTCTTATAAGTTTTAAAATTTAGATGTAACTAATTAAACAACTAATAACTTCCATACAACTAAATATCATTCTAACTAATTATAGTTAATTTTAAAGATTGAACAATGTGCCTAACTTATTGCCATTTGAAATTTGCTAAAAGTATTAAAAAATAACACAACAATATAAATAACGTGCATTAAAATTTTTAAAATCTATTAAAATGTCACTCTCCCGAAACCACTTCGTAAGTGGGGACGGAAATGACAGGGACGGAAATGACAAAACAATGGGTTTTCGAAAACAGTGTGAAAAGTTTTTCATATCTTTAATTTAACTGTTGATACCTTAAAAGTGTTCGTAAGAACACATTCGGCAGTGGAATTTTTTTTTAATTTTATTTAAATTTTCTAGAAGATAACCAGGGGGACGGAAATGACATCGAATAAAGTCACGCATAGAATTTTTAAGATAAAACAAGCCTCACACACCCTAAAAGATATGTAAACTTCGTTTAAAGCGTATTTTTCTGCTGAGAAGAATGTTCTTAAACATTTTGAGCTATTTTATTGCCAACTAGCGCCATTTATAGAATTTTTTTGAAGGTTTTTCTACTTAGGGGAAATTTTTTTCAAAACCTGGGGACACGTATAAATTGAGCTCTCTATCAAAATATGTAAATATGATAAGGAATGCTTATATGGTACATTGAAGTACACACTTGTACTGTATCATAATGCATATGTATTAATTTTTAAAAATGTTTCTTCATATAGTAATTTTTTTTTTAAGTTGACAAATGTGTGTGGGGACAGGGGACGGAAATGACATTTTGCCTATATATTATTTTTTTAATATATAATTTAAGTGCAAAATAATGCCAATGCACGTTGTCATTACTCTTTGTGAGCATATTGAATATAACATAGCATTAGATAATGAAAATAGGTTTTTAATTGGAAGATATGGATGAAGGACACAAAAGTTAACGAATTGAGAAAACAACCCATATACCCTTTTTTATGGCTAAGCCGCAGTAGTTGAAAATGAAAAAAATAATGAATAAATAAATTTATTTTCAATTTTATTCTTCGAGTAAATTTCTAACAGTGCAGCTTAAAGACAAATTAATAAGCATCACACAAATTTGTAAAAAAATTGCAATTTTCATGCAAATCGGTCAAGTATTAACATAGATATGAGCATTTATAGGATCGAGCGGCGGCCATCTTTGATGACGTCATAACCGGAAAATGTACCAGGAGTCGGGTGTCTACCCGAGTCTAAAATTCTTTCTAGGACACCTACTGAATATTTTTGAAAAGAAATTCGAAATTTTTAAATTTCCTGCAGAAGTGCTGGGCATTTATATAGCATTTATGAGAGCGAGCGGCCGCCATCTTTGATGACGTCATAGTAAAAAAATGCACCAGGTGGCGGATGTCCACCCGAGTCCAAAATGCTTCCTAGGGCACCTACTAAACATTTTTAAAATAAAATTCTCCGTACTCAAACATTCCTACGGAAGTGCTGTCAGATCCTGGACTATATGTAAGCGATCTTTTATGATGTCAAGAAAAAAAGATGAGGTTCACATGTTCTCCCCCGATATTTTTCCGAAATATATCTGTACCTCAGAACCAGACTAACGTAAGTCCACTTTCGTCATTTTTCGGTAGAGGGGAAAAACGATTGTCGAATACATCGTTCGTGAAAAATGACGAAAGTGGACTTACGTTAGTCTGGTTCTGAGGTACAGATATGTCCTAAAATGCAATTGTAGGACATCTTTGACACCACCCCGCTATGTATGCTTTAAATTTTTGTTTAGTTTTATATTAATTTATTTAATATTTACCTGTTTATTTATTTACCTTAATTTTTACTTCAATTAATTTACTTTTTGTGTGTATTAATGCAAACTGAGTTTTCCTCGGGGGGGGGGGGTGGAGGCACTGCTCTCCCGGAGAGATGCCCGAAAGAAACACTGAGCCGTGAATATTGTTATTATTTTTACAAAAAGAATGTTTACACATAATGCGCGGTTTCTTAAACTTTTTCATGCGTCGTCCCCCTGAAAAATTTTTACTTTGGCGATTGACCCCCTACTAAAACTTCGCTAAATTATTGTTAACGAACATGCATCTTTATAAAGCAGTGAGTAACGGCCTCTAAGCAAGGGCTAAGGCAAGGACATGTAATACACCGCCAACTCGTTTATTTCGATCTATGGACTGCAGTTTCGGGCTTACGACGCAGCCTAATTATTTTTGCCATAGCTACAGAATCGACCTTCTTTTCTTATAATATACAAATTTTAGTGAAAATTGTTTAATGAAACATAATTTTTTTTTTCCTTTTTCTGGGCTGTCCTCTTTCAAGTGACTTTCTGATCTTCAATTAACTAAAGGTTCCAAACGGCCCCAAAGGCATTCCACACTGCCTTGAAGAATTAAAATATCTCATTCCAGGTCTTCTTTCAAATACAAATAAAGTGGCTTACAGTTACAACCTCGAATCCTTTCATCGACATTGCTGCCGAAATGTAATAGTTACACATAAAAGCTCACCCAAGACTTCAAATCTCGTGTTTTATCTTTCTCGATGCTTTTTAATCAATATATTTCAGAAAGGAGCTCGCCTTTTCTGAGCCTCTATGGCCATCATCACAAAATTCCTGAAAAAGTTGCTCATTTAAAGATCATAATTAAATTTTAGAATTGATTTTTATTCAAAAATTCAAAATATAGTGAAGCTCTCTGTTTATATATTTGGCTGCTAAATGTAGTTCACTTAATATTTTAAGTGCAGCTCAAATATACTTAATCTATTTTTGAGAGAAATAAAATCTTTGATGTTTCTGTGCCGCGATATCTCTTGTTTCGGTTATTTGACGCTGTAGTCTTCTGCCTGTTGCAGGTACTAAGGTTAATGTAGTACAGTACAGAACATTTTATCCGGGAACCAGAAAACCGGCAACTTTTTATATACATGTAGATTTTTCCGCTATTTTTTAAAATGCGCATTTTCGGCAATTTTTGAAAAAAGAAGCCTTTTTTTTTTTTTTTTTTTTTGAAATACTAAATCAACATGAACGGTTCTACATAAATATCTCGCATATAGCTCAAAATTGTTTTCCATAAACCAACTTCAAAGCTGAAGTTGAAGGATCATCTTGCACGCGGGGCAAAATTTTAGAAACATTTTCTTGAATTAAAAAGTGCACTCGTAAATTTTTCATTTTCCTATTTTATTCCAGATGAAAACTAAAGAAATAAATATTATCATTTTCTAATGTAATTTTTTATTGAATGGCAGGTTTAATGCAGTTTAGAGCGTAAGTGACGACGCGAAAAGTGCGGGGAAAGCTGAAAACCAGATTTGCTAATTTTTCGGATAGTAGCCCGTGTGGAATTTAGAGATCGTTAAACGCAAGATTGTAAAAAGGCTGCAAGAACTTAAAAGCAAATTTCTATTAATATTAATACAATGCAAAAGCAACAATTAACAATACCTTAGTTAATCACAAAAACGAAACATTTTCAAAAAAGGGAAAAAACGCTTTCATTTTAGCGAACTTTTTTCGTACACTTGTTGAAAAATCACATTTTATGTTAAAAAACTTGTTTCTTGCCCTTTCCTTAATTGTCTTTCTTTTTAAAACGTTATGAAATTCTTTTTTTACTTTCTTCTATATTATCTAATATCTTTAAACGAGCAATTCTTGTATATATATTTATTTATTTTTCCGATCTCGAAAACGGCTCTAACGATTTCGATAAAATTTTGTATTTAGAGAGAGTTTCGGTTTCTGAGTTCAGCTACGTCGGCGTTTTTTCTGTAAAAACGCGAGTTTTCGCAAAAAACCCCGTTTTTTGTGACTTCATTAAGTAAGTTTGAGACGCTTTTCTTCGCCATTTTCTTTATGATTACTGTTATTGTTACTGTCTCATAGCAACCACGTTTAGTATAACAATGGATTTCATATTTAATCACATCAGCGCAAGTTTAAATTTTATGGTATTTGGCAACGTTAAATTGTTATTGTTTTTGAAATGTTGAAGCAAGGCTTCACTAGATAAGTGTCTTATACAGGCTGTTTCATTTATTCAAAAGCCATGGAATAAAAGCAGTGGTGATTGTCCACCGACATCTATTGAATTTTATGGTAACTTACATTATATAAAAATCAGATTATTTTTTACTTTTCAAGTGCGATTCCAAAATTGAGTATAAAAGTATTATAGTTAGTTTTAAAATACTTTTTTTCATCCTCAAGAGTGTTTAGTAAGATATTTCACGTAAAAAATCAATAAATACGAAACTCAATTTTCTTAAAATATTAAGTTTCGAAACAAAATGACATCTATCTAATATCTTTAGACGAGCAATTCTTGTATATATATTGTTACAAATCTTGTAAATAGTTGTTGTTTTTCCTGCCTTGCATCATTTTCATTAGTTTTGGTTTTATCTGACGTCATGTTGCAAAAGTATCTGAAGATATCACTTTTATCACTTGTATACCGGCCCTGTAACGTTTTGTAGTTTTTACACTTGCCCTGCATTTAATAAGCGTGAAGACATTTTTCGCTCGGAGTGTTTTCTTTTTTTTCTTTTTCTTTTTATCGCTAGAATTTGTGAATGGATTGTTCAAAGTTATGAATGAAACAAAATATTCCAGGTTTTTCTAGAATAGTGTGGACATTTCTTTCCGTGTATAAATAGCTGGCCTTGAACACAAGTCAGTCAGTTTTTCTCAGATTGGATTACTGAGTGACTCGTTTTTATTCGCTTTGGGCGAATGTTTGTTTTGCTTTTGTAATTTCTTAATTACTGTTCACGTTAGATACGTGGTGCTGAGTTACTGTTGAGAGTACAGTGTACTGTTTGCTGCCTAATTGCTGGATGTTTAGCAATTGTTTCCTGCTCTTATTGTAAATAGTGTACATACTTGTAAATAAATTTATAGTTACTTCCTCAAGATTGGAATGCTCATTTGAAGAAAGTTGAAGGTGCAACGGACTCGTTACAATATATATTTCGGGTCTCGAAAACGGCTCTAACGGTTTTGATAAAATTTTGTATTTAAATAAAGTTTTAGTTTTTGAATTCATTTACATCGGCGTTTTTTCTGTAAGAACGCGAGTTTTCACAAACCCCCCCGTTTTTTGTGCCTTCATTAAAAGTTTGACGAGCTATCTTTCGCCATTTTCTTTATGATTACTCTTATTGTTACTGTTTCATAGCAACCACGTTTTATTACAACAATGGATTTCATACTTATTCATATCAGCGTAAATTTAAATTTTTATGGTATTTGGCTAACGAGTTTTGGCAATACGTTAGAATTACTATTGTTTTTGAAATTTAAAAGAGATCGATCAAAATAAAGTTAGAATTGGGTGTGGGCGGCGGTAGTCCGATCGGTAAGTCGTCGGACTCGTAACCGGAGGGTCCCGGGCCAATCATATAGAGGAAGCCGAGTCGATCAAAGATCCACCGTCTTCATTAATGGTGGCTGGGGGACGTTAAAAATGTTCGTGGTCATAAAATCCTCCAAGTGAAACGATACCTCAGGGGGATGCTGGGCCAAGGGTTTGCTCGGCCCTTGGGCCTGGTTCAAAAATGAACAGAGCGCTCTTCAGGGTCCCATCCCGGTTAAACCACGTGATGTGGTATGTACGGGGGGAACCTTGGAGTGGGAAGTAAAGTGAAAGTCAAAACCAACTGGAACCAAATGCGTACTGGAGAACATGGACTCTGCATCCATTCTCATCAACCCCTCCGGCGCTTTAGGCGCCAAATGAAATGAAATTGGGTGTGATTTTGCGGTGAGCATGGATTAAATAAGGTTGTGTTTTTTGAAACAAATTACGGTTGTTTTAAAAGCATAATTGCAACCGAAGGCTTAAAAATGCTTTTCAAGTTTATCTAAATAAGTACTTCGCATTTTAGAAAAAAACACGAGTTTACAAACCTTTTTTTTTTAACCGAGCGGGCTCGGTCTCCTGGAACTTTATTATATAGAAGAAAGTATTGGATTCGTGAAAATTTTCGAATGCCGAATTTTGACGGTTTTGCACGTTTTGAGGTGCGCCGAGTCCATTTCGATCAATTTTGGAAAATGTCTGTCTCTGTGTGTGAGTCTGTATGTGTGTGACCAGTTTTTGTGGCCGCGCTAGAGCAAAAACTACTGCATGAAATCGAACAAAAAATTTTGCACATATGTACCACCATGTGAACTGGTGCACCTGACTTTTTTTTAGCGAATTCCTCCAAGTTGAGTAGAGCAATCGCACGTTTTCTGCGCGCGGGTGATTGCTATATCTCAGGAAGTAACCGGCGGAATCAAACGAAAATTGGTTCATAGGTAGACCCTATTGAGTACAGGTGCTGATTCAATTCGTGTGTCAATATCTCAAAAGGGGGGGGGGAACAATCGAGCGTTCTTCTTATTTAATGTAACTGCTATATCTCGATAAGTAATGAACGAAATCGAACAAAAATTGGTACTCAAGTAGACGTTAAAGAGTACAAGAGCTGATTCAATTTTTGTGTCAATTGCTTAAAGGGGGGTCGTGCAATCAAAAGTGCTTATTTTGTCATTGCACCTGCTATAGCTCGAGAAATATTGCTGCGATTTGAATGAAATTTGGAATAACACCAACCCAATATGGAAGCAAGCATCGATTAAATTTTGGGGCCAATCGCCCTAGGGGGAGAGTAGGGTGATTTTTGCGCTTAGTCAACAATGCGAAAAATAAATTCATTAAAAAATCGCTTTCACGCTATTTAATTAACAAAACAGCTGAAAACTTTCAATGATTTGAAATTTTTAACTGTTGCCAATTTCTTTTTACTAACAAATAAAATGTTTGCAATTAATCTAAACAAGGCTTTTGCAATGATTTCCAATTTCGCTTATTGATTCTGCATTTGCAGGGGTATTACGATAATTGGGAAATTGGAGTTGTCTCCAACTATTCGGCCGAGTATTTTATTTTGTAACCGGAATTCATAAGATACATATAGAAGAAAGTTTCGTGACGGCCACGACAACTAGTTTAATTTGAGGGTCTTTTATGTCTTATGAATAACTAAATTTTTAGGTTTTAAAATTATTCTTTCACTAGTATTTTTTAATATTTCGATATTTATAAGCATTTCTGAACCGTTTGCTATCAATTTTAAGATGCATTACTATTTATTATTATTATAGTAATTTAGGTTTTATAAACAATTTGCAAATATCGCTTCCTAGCGATCCAGAAAACTGGAAAATTCAGATGTCTGAGATAGCGATGGTCCCGAACATCCTGGATAATTGGTCCTGTACTGTACACCTAGGACAATTAGTAACAGGCAAATGCAAAAACGGCGGCGATTTTTCTAAAATGTAAGTCCTGGTTTATATAGTTTTTGGCTATATTCGGTCGTTTAGAGGGTAAAACTTCTTGAGCATCTGAGTGAAAGAAAGTGGCATTAGCCGCTGGACCTCATGCAAACCGTTAACAGAGAAGACTGCTGAACATGTGAAAGAACCTTAACGTAGCCGTTTTGTATCGCATTATCTGAAAGTTTTTTTCTTTCTTGCATGAGTGCAATTACATTATTATTTATTTGCAGTCTTTTTAGTCAAATGTAAAGTTTTCGTGATGTAATTTGCTAGTTTTTCTTAATTATTATTGCTGCATTTTCACTGAACATTTACCGACCTCGAAAGATTCATCAACCCCACTGGACCGCTAGAGCTTCATCGACCTCTTCGAAAACTAAACCCTGACCTAATGAATGTCTTCACCAAATGTTTCTGGGTGAATATCAGGGAAAGTGCTAATTCAAGTCACAAATGAATTTCTCAAGTACTTCCAAATAAAAACCAAAAATTTTTCTTTTCCCATACAGTAAACTGCGTCGCACATACAATCCATGACAAAATTTTCAGGTTTTACTTTAATTTGTGACAATAGAACCCTTTTTATTGCCTCAATGTCATGTCGGCAGCGCGTCACACATTCGAATCGCAAAGTTCAAAAAAATCCTGTGGATTATAAAACATCGCAGCAGAAACAAATACAAAAGGAAATAACGTGTTTTATGTTCGTCTATGACAATTAACTCTTGTGTTTTAGATAAAATGAATTTAGATCGATAAAAAAAAGCAATTTCTGCTTGTCACAAGTTTTCATAACATGAGGAGTGAGCCAACTTCCGGATTGATAAAATCTAGACAAAACATTTTTTGCCGCCAAAAAATTACGCTGGGTGAAGCTCTAACATCTGATGTTTCAGTTCCGATAGAAAATTTTCACTTCGGCTGCATTGAATTACAGGTAAGATGTTTTCAATCTTGCCTTTTCTGTTTCTACCAAATGAAGTGTCATGTCGGCAGCGGAATTTAAGACACAAAATAAAGTAATTTTTCAATTTATTTTTGCATAATGGAAAAGAAACCTATTGTCATGGACATAATAAGGTGTTTTTATTTTCGAATCTTTAATTAGGGACGTTCAGGTATCATATTGCGGGAAATTTGTCATGTCGGCAGCGGTCACGTCGGCAGCGCCAAAGTAGAAGGTATTTGTTACGAAACTGAAGCGTGCGTTACCGATGTTTTTTCTTCGAGTTATGAGTTTGTTGAGTTTTAAAGTACAACGGTAGATTCAAGTGCATCGCGTTTCCTGCCAAATTTTCCCATTTTAGCAGTTTATTCATTGTTTTTTAAATGCTTCAAAAACATTAATTTTTCTGCAAAATTTGAGTTTTCAAACAAAATAATTGCCTTTTGTCACCCTCTTTTCTTTTACATCAATATTCCGACCTTCGTTCCTAACTACTGCACCCAAAAATATAATTTTGTTTTAAAATGGAAAACTTACGAACAGTTTAGTGAAAATTTTCCTCCCCCGCCAAACTCTGACTGTCTTAATCTAATTTCATTTTTTAAGATTGTGTTAAGAATTTTATTTTATTTTCATTTTTAACTATTAACCTCTTTGTCTGTTTGAAAAAAAAACTTTGTCGCACTTATTTAGACTTTAACTAACTTTTCAATTAACTAACATTTCAATTAGTCTCTAATTTTATTTATAAAACTAAAAAGCGTTCAGACTCTGAAAATATTATTATATTCTAAGTAATAATTATTTTATTTTTGAACATAAAAGGAAGTGAAAGTGTTTACTTTTGTACACTAAGTGTAAAATCTGTAATATTTGTCAGTTCGGTAGCATTCTCATCATGCCGGTAACGCTCAAAAACAACCCCCCTAAAAGGGGGGTAAATGTTCACTTTGACCATGCCCCGAATTTTTAAAAAATATTGTTACTAATGTATTTGAAATACCCAATTAATTTAATTTTCTGAGTATCTTTAAAAATTGAAATTTTCCATGGTCAAATTGGCACTTTTCCTGATATTCACCCTTCTACAAAATATCTGCTCCAGAAAAAAAAAGGAGGTAGAGAAGAGACTAGCGCTTTGTTTTATCAGAGGTCCGTCTCAAAAATCTTCAAAATTATGGCAGTCTATTTGGTAAATTATGATTCTGTATAGACATTTAAACCACGCGGATATTCTCCTGCCAAACACTTGGATTTAAATTCTAGATTGAAATTATCCCCAGCTGTATAGTAGGGATAGTAGGTTGGTTCAAAAAAAAATTTTTTTTGCTACGGACCAAGGCGCACCCTACATTTTTACCTCCTTTTTTTACATTTATGTATGAGATCATTCCCCTAAAATTTCAGCTCCCTACTCTTAATGGAAGATGGTGCTCAAACACCCTTCATTTTTCCGCTTTTTTGTAATTTTCAATTTTTGTGTTTTTCAGACTAAAGAGACCATTTTCTTGGAAGAGATTTTTTTTCAATTATTCTCATTTTACAACGCATAAATATTAGTTCAAACAATTGGAAAGTTTCTTAATAGCAACACCTTTGATACAATTGATTATCAAGTAATCTATAGATCGCAGTATACAATGTAGATTGCAGTACTACTTGTCTACATGTTGTGCTATGATTTTCAAAACCTACGCTTGCCTGCGCTTGCCTTGTGGAAGAACTGTGCAAAATGATTTTTATGTTTTTAAAGTAGTGGGCTGCAGAGAAAAAAATTGCAAGATTTAAAGTTTTAAACTAATAGTGCTAACAGCATCACAAGAAGAATGAATTAAATTATAAAACTAATTGCACAAAATAAACAATTGTAGCTAGTCTGGCATAGAACTAATCTGAAATTTAGGCAAAGATATTTACTTCATGTTTACTTTGGATATCATATTACTCACAAGTTCTTTTCTTTTTAATAACTTTAAAGCGAAAAAATTTTTGGCAAAGAATTAAACAAAAAAAAAAAAAAAATGTTGCACATAGAACTAAAAAAAAAACTTTAACAAGTTTGAAGTTTCAATTGTGAGCTTTTTGTAAATCTACATGTATAGATAAATCTATGATCACTCTTGCTGATTATAAAGAGATAATTGAGTTATTATTAGTCAAATAGGGAGCTAATCTGAGAAAATCCAGTCTCTTATATGCCTCAAAATATTTATATTCCTATATAAGAGATTTTTCATTTAATCATGAGAGAAATAACCTAGGTACAACACTTTCTACAGTTTCAGCGTCTTTCTGTACAGTACAACAAATAGATTGAACACTAATAGATGCTCCATTTGCTATTAAAACTTCTGGGAATATCTGGAGTTGGAAAAAACCTTATAAGATATGAACGACCTGGACATTGAAATAACAACTAGGACAGTTTTATTAAGGGAAGTCGGTACCCAATAGCACAGGCTTTTACACTAACACCACTTCAATGTACCTTTTCTAAAAAACTACTGGTCCAATCTCCCTAAAATTTTTTACACTACTTCAGAATAAGTGTAGAATTATTTTAAGGTTAAGTTTTTCATGAAAAATTAAATAGAATATTGTTTAAAAAATAATTTCAATGGTGCTCATTTGCTGAAATTACACTAAATTCGCAGTTTTTCGATGTACCTTTTTACAAAAAGTACTTTAAGTATCACATTTAAACTTATAACACACTTATAAAACATATG
>JAXGGA010020990.1:0-17326 GCA_038373865.1 Uloborus plumipes | reverse complement strand
GTAATAAATAGTATCTTGAAGTTCGGAAATGCATTTTAAATCGTGCATTAGCTTTTCAATCATTTGGGGGAATAATTTCAGCTAAATGATATGCATAATTTAAAAGGTTTTGCGAATTTCTCATTTGTAATGCAATTAATAAAGATGCCATTTGATACGAGAAAGATGCTTCAGAAGTTCTTTTATTGTACAAATTATGTACATATTTATTTATGTGTAAAATGTTTTTAAAAAAATTGAGAAGAAAATTAAATAAAATGATTTCTTTACCAGAAGGAAGTTTTCATTCTTTTCATAATCTATCAGCAAAATATTTTCATTTTGGTTTGTAGCTCCAGAAAATCCAAAATGTTTTCAACAATCCATAAATCTGCTTGTTATTCAAGTTGATCGAAATATGTAATTTGAAAAAAAATTTATACCATTGAAAAATTAAAAGCCACGAAACATTTGAACTACTTTAGTGATTATTGACGAACATATTTTGAAGAAATATAATATTATAATTTTAGTAAACCAAAGAAACATAGAAAAGAGAAAAAGACAATATCTTACTATATCACATACATCAATTAATTTTTTCGAGATCTAAAACTAATTTCTGATTAATTTTTACTTCCTTTTACGTAGTAAAGGAAGTATTGTGATCGCGAAAAAAAATTCACTCAAATTTGGGTCTAAATTTTGATTTTGCTCACCCCCGAATGAATGTTGAGTCGTTTTTCCGACCTGTCAGCAGGTGCATATGTACCTAACCAACATATGAGCAGCCGAAAAATATTTTTCAACCACCCCCCGAGTTAATTACGACGAATTTTCTCGTGCCGTCTGTATGTACGTATGTATGTATGTGCGTATGTATGTCGCGTAACTTAAAAACTATATGCCGTAGAAGCTTCTGGTTTGGTATGTAATCTCTGAGGGGTGTCTAGTTGTGTACCTCCTCTTGTGGTTGCATTCGAATGTTTCCAAGAGGGTGTTTTACCTCTTTTTTGGGGTAAATCAATGTTAATTTCAATGCAGACTAAAGTGATGTGAATTGGCGCCAAGACTTGGCAATATATCGCCAAGCTTTTGGTCGCCAAGTGTCTGACGCCAACTTGGCAACATATCGCCAAGTTGGCGACAAATTTGGTGATTTATTTTTTATATTTTATTTATTAAATTTTTTTTTTTGAAATTGGGTTCAATTTGGTGCTATTCGCGATATTTTGCGAAAAATCCACTGAATGATGTTAAAATCGGCGATATTTAGAAAATTAATCATTGTAAAACATTTTTTGCATTGTTTCGTGGCAAGCTAGGGGTGCAAATGTTTGAATTGTTACCTCGCTCACTCCAAGCTCAATTTTAACAGGGCATCCACTAAGAAATTTACACGTAAAAGGAAGTAGTGTGGGGTCCATACCAGATTTTTTAATACTGCTGCCGAAACAGAAACTTTTTCCGAATTTACTGTAACCTTAAATTTTCAACATTACACTGAAGTGACAAAAGTCATGGGATACCTCTTAATATCGTGTCGGCCCTCCTTTTGCCCGGCGAAGTGCAACAACTCGACGTGGCATGGACTCAACAAGTCGTTGGAAGTCTTCTGCAGGAATATTGAGCCATGCTGTCTCGATAGACGTCCATAATTGTGAAAGCGTTGATGGGGCAGGATTTTGGGCACGAACAGACCTCTCGATGGTGTCCCATAAATGCTCAATGGGATTCATGTCGGGCGATCTAGGTGGCCAAATCATTCGTTGGAATTGTCCAGAATTTTCTTCAAACCAATTGCGAACAGTTGTGGCCCGGTGACATGGCGCATTGTCATCCATAAAAATCCCATCGTTGTTTGGGTACATGAAGTCCATGAATGGCTGCAAGTGATCTCCAAGTAGCTGCACATAAGCATTTCCAGTCAATGTTCGGTCCAGTCGCACTAGAGGACCAAGTCCATGCCATGAAAAAACAGCCCACACCATTACGGAGCCACCACCAGCTTGAACAGTGCCTTGCTGACAGTTTGGGTCCATGGCTTCGTGGGGTCTGCGCCACACTCGAACCCTACCATCGGCTCTTACCAGCTGAAATCGTGACTCATCGGACCAGGCCACGGTTTTCCATTCATCTAGGGACCAACCGATATGCTCACGTGCCCACGAGAGTCGCTGCAAGCGATGTCGTTCTGTCAGTAAAGGCACTCGAGTCGGTCTTCTGCTGGAATAGCCCAAGAAATCCAAATTTCTCCGCACAGTTCTAGCAGACACGTCCATTGTACGTCCCACATTGATTTCTACGGTGATTTGACGCAGTGTTGCTTGTCTGTTAGAATTTACGACTCTTTGCAGACGTCGCCGGTCTCGATCTTTAAGTGCAGGCGGTCGACCACTGCGCTGTCCATGGTGGGATGTTATGCCTGAAATTTCATACTCTCGGCACACTCTTGACACAGTGGATCTGGGAATGTTGAATTCTCTAACGATTTCCGAAATGGCCATGACCCATGCGTCTAGCTCCAACTAACATTCCGCGTTCAAAGTCTGTTAATTCACGTCGTGCGGTCATCATCACGTTAAAACCTCTTCACATGAATAACTTGAACAGAAATGAAAGCTCTGTAAAAGCACTGCGCATTTATACCTGTTCTATGCGATGCTACTGCCATCTGAAAATTTGCATATTGCTATCCCATGACTTTTGTCACTTCAGTGTATAACATGTACTGTAGAGATCCAATGTTGTTGTTGTCTTGTTCCAGCTATTCTAACGATTTGGTGTGTACTGCTCCACTTTTCTAACTGTACCGTCATTTGATGTGAAGTCCGACTTCCACTCCACTGTATACACACATGCCATATAGGGACCAGTTCAAAGGGCAGGCAACTATTCACAGCACAACAACTCATTCACACAAAAGAAGGACAAGGACAGGAGAGAGAGAGAAAGTACATCCATGCCCGAGCCGGGATTCGAACCTGGAACAGAAGCAGAGAAGTCTGACAGCGGATGGGAAAATCCGCTGTCAGACTTCTCTGCCCAATAGTTATTTCTGTTGCCGCAAATAAATACAGTGAACGCTTACTTATACGCCGGCCCAAGGGATCAACAGAAAAAGGCGCATAAGTGAAAGAGACGTATAAGTGAACAAGCCTATTTAAAGGATTAAACTCAAAATAGTTTCTAATGAGAGAATGAATAAGAATGTTTCTATACAAAAGGGACATATCACTACGGTTTGGCAATTACTGTAACGTAAATACAATGACAAAGAGAAAACAAAAATTGTAGTATACCTAATTACAAATTGTTCCCTTTAAAACGATGCATAATAGATACTTGTCCCTCTCCAAACTCTAGTTCATGCGGAAAAAATGCCTTCCCTGAGCAGTAAAGGCGAAAGATTAAAGAGGAAATTGAAGAAAAATGCTTATTTTTTAAAGAAAATGTTATTTTTTTGCATTTTAATGAAAATTCGGCTCATAAGTGAAATATTTATCTTTAGAGCGACGCATAAACGAATAATACTATCATTACTATGCCATGGAATGTGCTGGGACCATTTAAAATCGTCGTATAAGTGAAAAAGGCGCATAAACGAGGCGGCGTATAAGTGAGAGTTCACTGTAATTGGAAATAAATAAATTAATACAAAGAGTCTGTCTTTTTGCATGAATTTGTTCTCATAGTTTTGGATTACTCTCTTAAGGAATTTTTAGATGGGTTTTAGGCAAGGAAGATTTTTTCTTTGAGGACGAGGGAGGGGGAGACATAGTATAGATCTGCTGGAAAAGTTTCCCAAAGTATGGTCCGCAGACCCCCGAGACGAGAAACTATATTTTAATTCAAAACGAAAGCACATTTATAAAGTATAAAAAAGTTTTTCTTTACGAACAAGCTGGGAGCAGCAAACGTCCCGGTGCCTTCGATTTTGACACATATTTCCAATCCTAAAATATTATTTCGTATGGCATATTATATTGCAGTTTGGGGGGGGGGGATTTTATATTATGTTTGACATTACATTTCAAAAAGCTAATACAGAAGGGATCTCTTGAGCTAAGCGACAAAGCTGAATATTACACCGAACAAGCGATATTAAGCTTTATTTTGATTTTAAAAATAATATTAGATTCTCTGCTTATTAGGGGTGCGACATCGATGACAAAACATTGATGTTTCAAGACATCGATGCTTCGAATTAAGACATCGATGGTGCTGATACATCGACCAACAAACATCGATGTTTTCAAACATCGATGTTTCAAAACATCGATCTTTTTTTATAAAAATTACTTGCACATTTAAATGTACAATAATACAGTAACTCCCCAATACGTTGCGCCTCTTTTTTCACTTAATTAGATTTATCTTTTGTCTCCTGAAAAACATCAACCAATGATATCGATGTCAATCATAGAAAACTTTTTTAGTGAGATAGATACTGCAACTGTTTATTAACTGTATTTAAGTTTTATTTATCGCATATTTTTATGAAACTTATGTTGTTGAAATGTAAAACACCGTTATCGAAAAAATTTCTAAAGCAAAACAAAAACATCGATGTTTGAAAATCGTTGACCGTAAATCATCGGTAGTAATTAAAAAAAAAAAAAAACTGTTTCGATACGATAGATATTGCAACTGTTAAAGATGAATCTTTTTTATTGCATATTTTTATTGCTTTTTGCTGAAGTGTAAAACAGACATCGAAAGAAAAAAAAACATCGAACGTGAAACAGTGATCATTAAAAGACATCAACCTTAAAACATCGATGGTAACTATCAAAAACGTCTTCTAACGAGATTGATAGTGTAACGGCTGATTAACGATATAACTTTTGGCCGCATATCTTGATGATTTTTCTTTTCTTTTTTTTGCTAAAATATAAAACATTCACACAAAGAATAACAATGAAATAAATAAAATTTTTAAAAAAATGGCGAAAACAAATTAGAAATGTTTTAGAAACATCGAGAGCAAAACATTGATAATAATCATAGAAAATGTTTTCTAATTTCTAATGAGATTAATACTGAAACTTCTGATTAAGGATGAAAGCTTCTTAATACGTCTGTCTATCGCATATTTTTATCAAGGTTTTTTTGATGGATTATAAAACATCAATATCGAAAAAAAAAACATCGAACCCAAAACATCGATGTTGGGAAAACATCGACCCTCAAACATCAATGGTAAAAGCATCGATGTTTTAGCAAAAACATCGATGTTTCCATAACATCGACATCGATGTCGCAGCCCTAACTGCTTATCCTTTAAAAGTCAAAGTGGGAAATGGAAATAAGTAAACACGCTGCACATTTATTAAATTTGTGTACATGAAATAAACGTGCAAATATTTTGGGGAAAAAAGGTATCTAATCAAGTGTTTCCTTTCTTTCTTTTTTTTTTTTTTTGACGCCAGGTGGGTGGGGGCCGCGAAGCTGGTAAATATTCAGGAGGGGTTCCGCGGATTTCTGGACTTAGGGAACCACTGGCTTATAGGATGGAGTTAATAACATGGAGGTACATTCGATCCTGATGGGCAATGTCGTACAAAGAACGAATAAATTTGAATTGTACACTAGACACAGAAAATGAAATCTCGGGAATTAAAAAAATACTTCAACTTATTATGAAAAGAAAAAAAAAGCTTTTTTCGAATGTCAGAAATTTGAATTGTACACTAAGTACAGAAAATGAAATCTCGAGAATTAAAAAGACAATACTTTAACTTATTATGAAAAGGAAAAAACAGGATTTTTCAACTTCCATTGATGACGGGAACGCTGTTCGGCTGCTGGTCTTGTAAAAAAAAAAGTTACGTTTCACATTAAAGCGATGACCACTCAGGAATCGATTGGCATTCTGGAACCCGAATAGCTACGAACTTACCACAGATATACCACACATCTGTCCAGAGGCGCACCCAGGATTTAACTTAAGGGGGGGCTAATTTCTGACATCAAGCACCCCTACCCCTTTTGTATCCAGAGGCCATTGGATTAAAATTTTAAAATCGCGAAAATACTAAACTTTAATAGATTATCCCCCCCTTTTCTTTTTATTTATTTTTTCCGGAATAATAGTGTAGAGCTTTGCTTTTTTTATTGGAAAGTCTCTTGCTTCCGTTAAATTTTATATGAATTTTTTTACTTATTCATCAAATTGTGTTTATACAAGAAAGTTAATGGTAAATACTATGAGGATCTTCCAAAATGAGGTGATTAATGGCACTCACGAGAATAGCGTTATGATACGAATCAAGAACATTACTATTATGAACAAAGACATAAAGTGGAATAATACTCAAACATACTGATAGGGGGTTCATGGGTTCTCCCCGGAAAAATTTCTTAAAAGTGATTTCAAAAACACAACAGTTAGACAACTTTTGGTCATGTTAGGGAGATTTGAGACTTGCCGGCCCCCATCTAATATTTTTTCAGAATTTGAGGCCATAAAAACGTTATTATTGCACGCCATTTTTGTAATTGTTTGGGGGTGAGGTTTAGGAAAAGCGCAGTTTAAAACGACATTGGTTAATCTTAGGAAGAGCACGAGTCAGGGGCTCTCCCATTGTAAATTTTCGAAATTGATGTCCAAAAAAACAACATTGTAGGCCCTCTTAGAATATGTTAGGAGAATGAATAGGGGTTTTGGAACTTTTCACTAACAATTTTTTGATGTCGAAATTCCAAAAACGAAATGTATAACTATCTCAGTTAATTTTAGGAAGAATGGGGTTCAACCCATCTCAACCCGAAATTTTTCAAAATTGATGGCTAAACAACGCAATAACATCTTTGATGATGTTAGAGAAAGTCATAGGGTTCGGTTTTCTCCTCTGAATGTTTTTTGTCGAAATTAAAGATCTCAAAACTCAATTTTTAACGATTTTCGAGATCTTTTCTCGAACATTTTTTTAAATTGAAGTTTTAAAAATGCCATTGTAGACCATCTTTGATGACGTTATGGGAATGGATAGAATGTGGAACTCTCTACAGGATATTTTTCCTGAAACTGAGCTTAGAGAAATGCAGTTCCATTGTTGTCGATGTAAAGAGTTCGGAGGCCTTCCTCAGAAAAGTTTTCAAAAGTTGAAGTCTTAAAAATGTGGTTATAGTCCATTTATCGGTAGCCTTAGCGATAGGATTTATGTACTCTGCACCAGCAGTTTTTCGTAATTAAAGTTCCAGAAGCGAAATTTAAGACCTTTTATCATTATTATTTGGTGGGAGGAGGGGGGGAGGGCTTTTTTTAATTTTTTGAAATTAAAGTTTTAAAAACAAAACTGTAGGCCATATTCGATAAATGGGGCTTGCTTTTCACCTCCGGAAATTTTTAGAAATTTATGTTCCAAAAACCAATTATTAGACTATCTTCAATGAGGACATTCAGACTTTCTCTCGGATTTTTTCAAGACTTGAAGCTCTAAAACTATAATTCCTTTCTAACTTTAACGCCGAAAAAAGAGGAATTAGGTTCGGATACCCCCTTCCTCCCATTTTCTTAGCTACTTTTTTTAAGTATTTTTATTCCAAATCAAAATGGAAATTTTTCAGTTAACTATTTTGGTTTTCTGTACTGAAATTTTTAATTTCCTTCCAGTGCATTCATTGGTTAGAAGTACAGAAGTTTGTGGCTTGAGTGTTCGTTTATTTATTTATTTTTTTTTATTTTTATTTATTTATTTATTTATTTTTTATTAATTTGTTTATTTTGCAAAGCTATTCTTCGGTCACTTTTTTCTGGGTTTTTTTTTCCTCTCTCTCTTTTGTACTTCCTTTTATGTTAATACCATTTTATATACTTTATAATCTGTTTTAACTTTTTATCTGTTCTCTTGTTTCTTGAGCAAGTTTCTCAGAAAATCAGTGGCGGGCTAATCATGTCGCAGTTGCCCCATTCTCCCTCTCCCCGGCCATTGGGGGCTTTTGTGAAATAGATTCAAAAAATATGCATGAAAAATGTTTTATAGAATTCTGTTTTTTACAAAAAGAGGTTTAAAAATTTCATTATGACGAATCTTCAAACCTATAATTCGCCACCGCGAAACATCATGATTTTCCATAACAAATCCTCGAAATTAAAATATTTTGGTTTTGATGATGAGACGCTCTGTGATTTGAAGTTCTATGCTTTGCTGAGGCCCCATTGTCGTGCCTCATGCGTCTGTACATGTACAATGAATGAATTAATTGAAAACAATGCTTTGGTTTCTTGGAAATTGTAGATGAGGGGAAGCACGGAGCGGTCTTTTATATGTGAGAATTTACCCACTTTCCCCTAGACTTTAAGAAAGACAAGGTATATGTTATACGTGTGCGTATTTGTTATTTCCATTGGATTCAAAGCGTAGAATACACTAGGTGGCCAAAAGTATCCGGACACTTTCAAAAATTTACATTTTTAGATATAACTCGAGAAATAAGTGATCAATTGTTCTTTAACTTTAGTCATACAAAATATATTCTTCACCGAACATTTCCAAGTTGAAATTAAATTACCCTTGCATTTGGGGGACGATAAGAAGGGGGGTCGAAAGAAAAACCGCTTTTTGACCATAACTCTTTGAAAATAGCTCGGAATAAGCTATGCATTTCAGTAATTAATTAGCATACTATGTATAATTACTGTACAAATTCAAATGAACGTACCACTCTTACTTCCGAAGATATGAAACATTTTTTAAAAAAACGGCAATTTTATTTGAAGGGTTTTTGCTCATAACACGCAGAGTTTTTGATCAAACCTTATCAAAACTTCAGGAAAGATGACAAAATACAAGAGAAAGAACATACTAAAACGGTTTTTAAAAATATTAAAAATCCGATGAGATATGAACGTTAAAAGGAAATAAATTTGCACGGCGCATGCGCGAAAGACAGAAATTTATAACTACAAAAATATTGTAGCCTAAAAAAAGTTCCAGTTGAATATCATAAAAATTGAAAAAGATATCAGCGATCTAGTGAGCTGTAATTCATTCATTTGCAGTCAATTCATAAATGGAGAGGGGTTGTTCACAAATAGTGTGGGGACAATCGAGCATATTTTTCAATGTTAAATTGTATACTGTTTAAAAATTTATATTTGGCATAGAAGTCACATTTCGCCCCTTCGGCCAAAAAGACCTTATAAGTAGGTGGCCAAAAGTATCCGGAGACCCCCTGAAACGTTGATTTTGAACGATGACGAAATAACCTTTATTTTAAAAATAGCTCTTTGTGGACAGACCCTCACTATGTATGTATTGTCTGCCAATGAATGAAATACAGCTCACTAGACCGCTGATATCTTTTTCAATTTTCATGATATTCAACTGGAACTTTTTTTATAAGATGCAGTATATACCAGGCTACAATATTTTTGTAGTTATAAATTTCTGTCGTTCGCGCATGCGCCGTGAAATTTTTTTTCCTTTTAACGTTCATATCTCATCGGATTTTTAATATTTTTAAAAACCGTTTTAGTATTTTCTTTCTCTTGTATTTTGTCATCTTTCCTGAAGTTTTGATAAGATTTGATCAAAAACTCTGCGTGTTATGAGCAAAAACCCTTCAAATAAAATTGCCGTTTTTTAAAAAATGTTTCATATCTTCGGAAGTAAGAGTGGTGCGTTCATTTGAATTTGTATAGTAATTATACATAGTATGCTAATTAATTACTGAAATGCATAGCTTATTCGGAGCTATTTTCAAAGAGTTATGGTCAAAAAGCGGTTATTCTTTCGACCCCCCTTCTTATCGTCCCCCAAACGCAAGGGTAATTTAATTTCAACTTGGAAATGTTCGGTGAAGCCTATATTTTGTATGACTAAAGTTAAAGAACAATTGATCACTTATTTCTCCAGCTATATGTAAAAATGTGAATTTTTGAAAGTGTCCGGATACTTTTGGCCACCTAGTGTATATTGAGTTATTAATGACTTGAATCTTTTCTGACACCGTGGAAAAATTAAAAATGTAGTTGATGCTTAAGACCTTCAAGTCCAGTTTTTTCATAGGGGGAGCTTAAGCCCCCAAAAGCCCCCTCCTGGGTGCGCGCCTGCATCTGTCAGCAGACAAAAAGGGGTTCTCTAAAACTCCGCAACGCGTGTCAGTACCACCCTGCTCCCTCATTTCCTTTCTTACTTTTTTTTAGCAAAACAAATTATTTTCACAAAAACAAAAAAAATGAGCAAACATTTTTTTACTAAAAAATTAGAAAAATATTTTTTTAGCGAATTACAATTTTTTTTTTCTAAAAATATTTTATTTTCAAAAGCCAAGGGGTGTGAAAGTGCACCACCTTGCTTCCCTATAACGGAGCCCATGACTAAAAAACACGCACACTACACGCTTTTTTACTATTTTTTTACTAGGACTTTTTTGAGTCCGTTCGCTTTTGTCTACAGCAGTCTCAAAATGTAGTGCTGCCATCTAGTAGAAAGGGAGCGATACAGCGCTTTAATTACATTTCACCTTTCACTAATATAGCATTTTTTGAGGTTATAGCAATAGTTAGATAAGTATAATTTAAAAATTCACATAATAACAGCGAAGTCAATCGGCGATTTTAGAACCGTGTGACAAATCTAAAAGAATACTTCCTTTCACGACTAAGCTTCAATTTTCTTTTTTAAGTTTACAAAATAAATTAGCTTTTGTATACAATTTTGTATCAAATTCGTTAAATAGGCAAAAAATAGTAACAAGAACCCATCTTCAAACAATTTTGAGCTGCTCGCCACTCATTGATTACACCTATATTTTCCATAAAACATTTTTTAAAAAAGCATCTGAATTTCTTTACTGCGCTTAAAAGACGAAGCATATTTTTTCGCCTACTTCAATTCGGAACTAATAAGCAGACAAAACATTCCTCCACAGATGCTTTGTTTATTTTATTTTAGTTTAGACATTTTTCAATAATACTACCATCTGCACGATTGAAAGTAAAGTTAATGTTTTCAACTATTGGCGAGAAATTGCTACAATCGCCTCTTTTTCTTTTCCCTTTTCCATGCAAATTCTTGAAACAGGTTTTCTCATTTTCATGTTTACAGGAAAATTGAAGCTTCAGTTTCGATTCATTTTGTTACATTACTGCGCATTTCTGTAATATCCAGTAGACTGCCAGCAAGGCCCATTAGCTCAGTTGGTTAGAGCGTCGTGCTAATAACGCGAAGGTCGTGGGTTCGATCCCCCCATGGGCCACGACATGTTTTGTTTTCATCATTCCAATTGCAGTGACAAATTATCTTTTCACAAAATTAACTCATTGACGATTCTCCGTAGTGTGTTAGTGACTGTCGGGTGTGTCCAAATTTTTTTTAGAAAGTACCTATTTTGTAAAAAAAATCAGCCACATTTTGAGAAAATGTGAAAATTATTTTCTGAAAAATAGTTTTTTCACCTTTTCCCCCAGAGCTTTGAATTCTTTTTCCAAAGGACAAAATTTGCAATTTAACAGCAACTACACATTAAAAAAAAGAAAAAAAAAAATCACGATCAACTTTTAAAAATCAGGACTTTTTTTGATTGTGGTCCAATTGTTTAAAATGAACACTCAATTATTTGTATTGAATATGATTTTCATTTTCTGTGACAATTCATTTCAACAAATGGCGGACTGCACGAAAACTACAGAAAAGAAAAAAAAAAAAAAAAGATTCCACATGGTTGATCGTGATCGTGTAGAAATAAGCGGTCGTTTCCAAAGAGAGAATAGAGGTTAAAAAAAATCTCTAGCCAAAATTCATTTTTATCAATTTTTACTAAAATTAAGCTAAGCACCAACAAAAACTGTAATCACAAAAACAAACCCTTTACTAAAATCGCAATCGCAAAAGGAACGTTCAATGCAAGAATATGAAAATAGCATATTTCAGTCGACTTTTTTAAAAATTTAGTTGTTATATTTCTAAAATATGAACGTTGTTTCACAACTGAAAAAGGGAACTTGCTTCAAATAGTAGTAACAATAATAATGAAGTATTTTGTGTAGTCGAACAGGAAAATTTGTAAAAGTGGCCGTAAAGTAAATTTGTCCTTAACAGACCCCTGGCTGCATTTAACTCAGAAAAAGAAAATATCTACCCAAGTGAATCAAAGAATAACACAGTTTAATATGTATTTTAACAAAAAAAAAAAAAAAGAATATCAATTCATTGTGTTACGTTGTCAAGCATTCTTTTTATATCCTTGGTCTGGAACATCAAGGCCCATTAGCTCAGTTGGTTAGAGCGTCGTGCTAATAACGCGAAGGTCGTGGGTTCGATCCCCCCATGGGCCACGAAGTGTTTTGTTTCGGAGACCTTTTTTCTGCAATAAATTTTCTGATAAATGTTCCATTTTGAAAATTATTTACACTCATAGTAGAATTTTGAATCTACAGGTGTGTTTTTGTAGAAAGAGCAGAAAAAATATTTTTTTTAAGAAATGTATTCTTCAGTTAATTATGCTTTTTAGACCATAGAAATTCACACGAAAGAATTTAGTTTTTTATTAAATAAAAGGATTAAATAGAGAACTTGATACTTAAAAAATAAACTTATTTTCTACAAAAGTATTCAAAAATAGAAAGTATTAACCAATACACTGAAGAATTGTGATTTTTTAAGAAAGTTCACTTTGAGAATAGTTAATTTTTTATGATCAGGTAACGTAAGTAGTAATTTCTCTTAAATATATAAAAATGTATGTATGCTTGTGCGTAGATTCCTTACACAAATCCAGAATTTACATTAAAGTTTTGCAAAATTTGGTACAGAGATCCTTTGATTCTCTCTGAACTGCTGGACAGGGAGGATTAAATTTAAATATTGAGTAATAAAATTGCTCTTTTCTATCTGTTGACAGGAAATTTCCCATTTTCCCACTTTTATTTAAACCTGATGGTTGCAAATTTATCACTTGGTACAACTTTTAGTTTCAAGATAGACTATGCAACACTGAGCAATGCAGCTAGAATGATCATAAATTGTCCCATGAAATACTTTACAAATACTTTGAGAGAGAGAGAGACGTTGATCTTCATCGAGGACTATATTTTGACTAGGACCAGCCTAGCTGATCCCGGAGTCTATTGCTGGTCATCACATTTGTATTTTACATAAATTTTGGCCGCTCAGAGGGGGTTGCCACTTTAAAGGGTTTTCATTAAAACGGCGAGATAATTTCTATATCTAAAAAATTAGACTAACACATATCTAGCAAGTCAAACACTTTTTTTATGCTTGTTTTGAAGTTTATGAAGCTTGATACTTTTCTCAGCAGAAATTAGTATTTTATTTGATGTTTTATTACATTGACCTCCCATCTGAGTGCCCCTGCTATCAGTCCGTATGGCAATAATCAAACCAGTCCACTGGCGTTTCATGCTGGAAAGATTCGGATTCGAGAATCGTTCGAATATCATCTGTTTTTCTTACTCGCTCTCCAATTTACCGTTTTCCTACTGGCGCAGAACTTTCATTAAGCTGCTTGATATTTATAAAAACAATGTGATACTTTTGCAATTCAGGATTTTTCGTCAAACTCTTGATTCCCATGTAGCTGCTAAATCTGCGTACAGTTAGATTCACCACTGGTTTTGTAGATTCTCAATGACACTCGCTTATCGCTGGTTGCAGTGCCACTCTATTTCGCAGCTAATTGGGAGTTTACTGTAAGCTAAAAATATTCTGGTGATCAACTTTTACCATTTATAAATTAAGAATTTTGATGTATGTGTATGAAATGTGCATCCAAGCAAAATCAAAACAATTATAAAAATGCCATTTATTGACACATCAGGCATTTGACAAAACTAAAGTTAAAGAGCAGAAACAATACACAGATTGCAACAAAGTACAAGAAAGGTTCACTATTGGTTACAAAAAAGGAAAATTTCCAACTTTAACACTTAAAAATCAGTCTTAATTTAATTGCAAAATTAAACAAACACTGTACCAAGTTAAAGCACACAGTTTGAAAATAATGGAATGAGAACTGTATCACATTTGGCACAAAAGTAGTGTTCTAGTATAAAAGAACACGGCACTGCCCCATGTTGGCACATGCCACTCCAAACACAACACAGATGATTTTATGGCTTAATTCGCATCAGACATCAAAACATTGAAGCGAAATTTTCTGTGGCTTTAACTTCAAATTTGCACACTTAAATGAAGGGATATAAATATAAAAGTAATGGAATTCTAAAGTTTGGTTGAATTTATTGTATAATTTTTTATAACCATACAACAAAAAAAAGATAACTGCTTAGTTGTGAAGTAATGAAGATATTCAAATGTAATTGCGTTGTTTACTAGTAAACAGAAAAGTGCTATTCTTGTTGTCTGTGTATTGAAAGAACATTATTGTAAATCACATTTTCATAATCTTCACTTGTAACCTTTACATAGCACTTTTATTACCCTTACTCACAACCTTAACTTCACTATACCGGAATCGTTTCAAGCATTATGTTTAGCCGAAATACATGCCGAAACATATGCTAATGTACTAGTTCGTTCAATCATTTTAATGAATTCATTTTATGGGCAAAAAGAAATTTGCTTAGTAACAGAAACACTAATTTGTAACTGTAGTGCTACTGCACACATAGGAATAGTTGATGACACACTTTTCACAAAGCGTGTAAAGGTCTTTCAACTTATAAGAATACCATGGTTTTCTCTAGTAGCTTTTAAACTTTCTCTATTTATTCCCAGCACTATTTTCTTTTAAGTCTTTTTCTTTAGAAGTATAGTGAGTAAAGATCTTATTTTTTGTTAAGACTTGTAAGCAGGTTCTTAAAACATGAGGTGCAAATGCCAATCTATTATTGAATACATAAATGCAGCAAAATAGATTAAATATCACAAACTATTAAATAACTTTTTTTGAGGAACAGAGGGATAATTCTGAATTGATTGTTTGAGTAACAAAAGAGACTGGAGGTATTATGTAAAAGAATGAAAGTACATTTCCAGAGATGATTATAAATACTCACAACACTTATCATCAGATTGTTTAGTTATATTTTAAGTATAAATGCATTTTTCTTACAACCATAGGATTTTTAATTTTAGCACGCTTAATCTTCCGAAGATTATAATTATTTCATCATTACTACTCATACTTATGTGTTTGTACGTGAAAGTTATGAAACATTTGTGTCATAATAAACATTATGTTTTAAAGGTTTATATTCACTAACATATTCATTAAGCAAATGATAGCAACATATCTCATAGAGCTGTCAGACTTACAATCAAAAAATGTATCAGACTTTTTTTTATAAGTACATTTCAAAAGTATTTCTCCTGCGGTACAGTATTAAGGGGCTCTGCTTGAACTTCTTGGACATCCAACAAATATTAATGCTTTTTTTTTAGCTGTGCTACAATGCTTGCATTAAAAATAAATGTTTTCTTCAAATTAGTTCAAAGTCCAGTTTAATAATTATTCTTATCACTTTTGTCTTTACAGGCTTTCTCACTTTTAGCAACGAGTTGTAACGAAAAACACTTCCATGGTTATAAAATGAATAGTACTGCTTTGATGACATTTTGGAATTCATAAAAAAATATGAATTTTTTTATTAATATGTACATGTAATAGCGTATATGGAAGACACCTCAACATTTTTGTTCAGATTGCTGCAATTAGATATCTTTGACACAATTTGAAATCCTAAAAGCACAAAGACTATGTCTTTGGCAACTTCTATAATTAAAACTCACATGGTCTAATACTGTATATACTTGGAAGATTCAGTAGTATTTGTTGTTAAAAATCAAATTGTATAGTTGGTCAATTCTTCGAAGGTGCCACTGAAATCTGCATTTTTCTATACAGCACTTCAGTGCTGCCACCTGGGAAATATCTGACAAACTACATAACTGGATTATCAACTACATGAATACCAATTCAGTTAATAATACCAGACTATGCTATGCATACATTTAGAAAACATTGGAGAAAAATATTTATATCTTCACATTTAGTTTATAACAACTTTAACTGTAACTTGTCTGTTGACCAACATCATTTAGAAAAATGCAATGATATTATATATTAATAGGTACAGGAAAAGAAATATCCTTTTTGGGGACTAATTTTTTGCACTTTAGAGTCATTATTAAAAAAGAACATCATAAAAAATTTAAAACTTTAAGAAGTGCAATTGTCATTTATACTATTTTTTTTTAATTCTTCCTCTCTAAATTTGAACATAATGATCGATCAACATGTTGATTAAAATGTTGATCAATCAATAGCATCTAAAAATGAGCTATAAAATAAATTATAAATAAGTACAGGAAAAGAAATTCTTTTTCTGATTAATTTTTTGCACTTTTTAGAGATTACTAAAATAGAACATTATAAAAAATGTAAAATTTTGAGCAGTGCAATCGTTACTCATACTAAAAATTTTTTCATCATTCTTCTTCTCCCAATTTGAACATGTTGATTGATCAACATGTTGATTGAAATGTTGATCGATCAACAGCATCTAAAAATGAGCAGTGAAACAATTATTATAAATAGGTATAGAAAAAGGAACATGCTTTTTCTGATTAATTTTTTGCACTTTTGAGTCATTATCAAAATAAAACATTATTAAAAAAAATGTAAAATTTTGAGCAGTGCAATCGTTACTCATACTAAAAAATTTTCATCATTCTTCTCCCCATTTGAACCATTTTTTTAAAAACACAACAAAATAAACTAAAGATAATTCTAATAAATATAAAATCAACTCTTAAAATTTAATAGCAATGATTAAAACGCATCAATTTCATCATGAGCTTTTTTTTTTTTTTTTGTTTCAATCCGAATATTTATGATTTCAAATGAAGACACGTGTTCCATCACGGAAACTTGAGCTGCAGAGGAAGAACGACGACAACACAAACATCGCATCCTCGGTTGAGTAAACACCAAAATTAAGTATTCTGCAGCACATGGGGGAAGAGATCAACATGAGATGAGCCTCCACTAGGTTGAGTCGCCTTCCAGTTGAGCAAAATCCTGCAGCACGGAGGCTGCATACTGGAGGCGGGAACGGATGCTGGCGGAGCATCCGTGCTGGCAGAGGGCTGACAAGGCGTAAGTAGCGGAATGGCGATCTTCGTCTATGTACATAACAGTTCCATCTCCACCTATCACAATCTTCGTATGATCCTTGAAGAAATTGATCTGGGAAAAAGAAGTGAAGGTAATGGCTTAGTAAAACATTTAGAATAATCAATTTCTACCATTATGGAAAAATAAATCTGTAAATCAAAGAAAAGAAAAAATTGTAAAAAAACAGTCGAAGACTTTGTACTACAAAATGGCTAAAAAGAGACAACGTGCATAAAAA
>JAXGGA010020989.1:0-17329 GCA_038373865.1 Uloborus plumipes | reverse complement strand
GCTAGTGCTAAAATATTAATTATGATGACGTAATTAACGATTTCGCGAATGAAAAAGTCCGAAAAATTAAATTATTGTAATTAGTCCAGTTTTAGAAACCAGCATTTCATTAGTTTTACCAATTGTTTTTCTCATTTGTTAATTTTTATTTGCTGTTATCAAATTCCATTTTTTCCTGAAACTTGATATTTTCATGATAAAAATTTGAGGAGTTATTTTATTTTTACAAGCAACGTTTTGCAACGGACTTTATATGACAGAAATAAAACATAGAAATTATTTTGTGCCATCCACAATGAATTAAAAAAAAATCCTGATTGGTTCATTCATGAAAAGTTTTTGGCAAATAAATTAAAAAGTGAAAAAAAAGTACAGTACTACCATATAATACAAAATTAAAAATGAGTTGTTTCTAAAAATTGCATTTGACTTGTTTATATTTTAGGAAAAAAAAAGGGGGGGGGGAGAGAAGAGAAACAAATTATCTTTCCGTATGTCATCATACGTGCTAGCTGTTTGTGTGTACTAAACTGATAAATTTCAGGATGGGGGGTTGGGGGGGGGGCTTTACAATCAAGATTTTTTATTTAGTACATTCAGGATAAAAGAATAATTTCACTTTGGAAAAAAAGGAAGGGGGGGGGGGTATAATCCGTAGGGGGTTACTTTCGATACTTTACGGTATATATATATAAATAGAAAATGTATAAGGGGCGCCAAAATGTTTCCTTGCCAAGGGCGCCAAAATCGTTCCTACGCCTCTGATTGTATTTTAAACTATGGTGCAACAAGTGTCATACTGAGTACTCGGTAATAGGCCAAAGGGCTACTCAGTACGCCTCTATATTTTATTCTTTTGAATTAAAAATATTATTTTTGCTGCGTGCAGTATTTTGTTTATGTACCTTGGTTCAATTAATTGGTTATTTTTTTTAATCCATGCTGTCGTTAATTCGGATGACCGGGACCCCCTATTGGTCAGGATTAATGAGGTCTACTGTATTAAGTTCTTTTCAGTTTTCCTCCTGTCAATGGGCTTTTGGAGAAAACTGATGTTTTAAATTCAGTTACCACTAGAGCAGCGGTCGTATTTTTCGCAAAATACGAAAATACTTTCTAAATTGCAAAAATGAGGCAAGGAAATTTTCTCTTTTATGCTCCCAGAAAAAAGAACAAAAAACAGTGCACGACCTGAAAGAGGAAGCAAGCATGGTGATATCTTTTATTATAATCCTAGCCAAAATGTATAAAATGCTATTAAATTCAACAATATATTGACTTAATGTCAGGGATGCACCGATTAATCGCACTACCGATTAATCGGCCATAATCAGCCACTTTGCCAATTATTAATAATCGGCAAAATCAGGCCGATTAATCAGCCGAAAAAATATTTTAAAAATATTATTCTTTACAGTATACCTTCACTAAGAAACTATGACGAAAAAATTTATTAACAGTAATAATAATCCTCACAGTTGATATAAAATTTTGTTTTTAATTAATTCTCCTTCTTTTGAATTAATATACATCGAAAATGTTCAACATTTTTCAAGTTGCGATAGTTTTTCCTTAACACAGTGCTTTTAGATAACCTCTAATTTTCAAAGAATAAAATTATTGAATTAAATTGCTACTAATTATCAAAAAATATGGATTCAAAGTACTCCTAAATTGGAGTGCTCACCACAGACTCCCCCTCCCCCTTCTTTTCAGATTTTTATGTCCAATTAACATAACAAACAATGTGTTAATGATATTTTTGAAAATAATATGAAAATTCGTTCTAAGAAATTTGATAAAATATTGAAATTATGTTGTGAAAACTAGGAAAATGAAAAAAAAAAAACTTCTCTCAGAAATAAATTACTTAATAATATTATATTGCTATACATTTTTTTCTTTCTATATTACTATAGGATGAGTTCTGGTAAGTGCGTACCCTTTTTTTCAAAGTTCTTGTTCTAAAGAATGCTGCTCTGTTGAAAAATCTTGTACACTCACAATTTTTTTTTAGTTTTCTTTCCAGATCCTTTGCTAAGATTTTCAAGCATATAATATGTCAAATAAACCATAAGCACAGGTTTTGTGACCTGGTTTATGACACCTATTCTAAGGTACGCACTTTCCCTACCTAGCGGGGTAAGTACGTCCACCTTAAATTATGTGAATATGAACAGGAAAAAACTTCTGGCACATATTAAATATGTTAGGTAGTTTGCCTTGGGATAATTCCTAATACTAGAGATCAGCACTTGCTTGCATGGATGAAATGCAATCAGTGATATCCCACGTGTCTTGCGAACAACTGTGATTTGAAGATTGAGTGTGTTGTGTCTGTGATTCTTTCTCTGCCCTTTTAATAAGACCAAGTGAGCAAATGTAAGTTGTTTTTATTTAGTAATAATCACTTATAGTCTACATAGTTTATTTTAGTTTAATACATTAATCAGTCTGTGTTTAAGCCAGGGTTCACACTTACCCTTTCTTAAATGTAAGACGAGACATGTGCGTCCAATAGTGTTGTTGTAAGTGCGTACCCCTGTGATTTTCTTTAATTCTATTTACATGGTAGATCTTTAGGTGACCTGAGTGAACAATTCGTTTTTTTTTTTTGAATAAATACGGTTTTAAAATATTTTTCTTATTAGAATCAGCAGCAGTAAGAAAAAACACAAAATAAAGAGCAAAATAATTGATCATAATATGATACTTGTACTTTTTTTTTTTTGTACATTGAAATAGTTTTTCACAAGGTGTTCTCAATTTTCTTAAATATAATTTATTCATTACTCCACTTTCGTTTTTGAATCAGTGGGTTCCTTATTTAGTGTTTCACTTAATTTCATTGCTTCATTTCTCATTCTGGTTCAAATTAAGTATAGCTTATGATCGCTATTTTCAACAAAAAATTTATTAACTGATATCTAAAAGCCAATATATTTCAGAGGTAATGAAAAAAATTGAAATCTTATGCGGCATTCAATGTAAATATAAATACTTGATGGAAATGATGTCGGATTTATAATCGGCTTATAAAAGAGTTATAAGCAAAATTAAAGGTGAATTACGAGAGTCGGATTTTCCACGTAATGGTACACATTTGCCTCATCATAATAGTACGCACTTGCTCCGCATAATAGTACACATATGCCTCATGATAGTGATACGCACTTGTCCCGTCATAATGGTACACACTTACCCCGTCATAATGGTACGCACTTACCCCCACCTTACTTTAAAGAAAGGGAAAGTGCGTACCGTCATATAAACAAATTTTAGTTAGAGTATTTGATCAAAATACCCCATATATGTTATTAGTAGCTATTACTCAAAAGAAACAATATTCATTTCTTGACTTCAATTGCTTGGTATGACTACAAGAGAAACTGAAACAAAACCTTCTCAATCTTTACTTTAGAGTTTTTATCAAGACATTTAAGTTGTCTCTGATTGTGTTTCGTCTATTGAATCCAGCCCTGAATTCTACCTATTGAAATTATCATTAGACAGTTATCTAACATAGTCGAAGTGTTGCAGAAGCCATTTCAGGACAGTGTTTATATAATTCCCAGTGGACGCACTTACCCCGTGGACGCACTTACCAGAACTCACCCGAAAAATGATTACTATATATTTCTAAACTTAGAATTGTATAAGAGAGAGAAAACAGTGATGGTAAAATTGGTAGTAAAACAGCAATCATCCTTATCATTAATCGGCTCAGACGATTATTTGGCCGATTATAAATAGCTGATTAATCGGTAATTGGTCAATTTGCTTATTGGTGCATCCCTACTTAATGTGCAGAAAATCCCCCCACAAATGCATTATTAACGATTAAAAAAAACTTGTGTTCTTTTAATATGAATTACAATTTTAAATTTTCCACTTTAAATTTAAAAAAAAAAACAATGTTACCTACAATGAATTTATTTCTTTCAAGATGTCAAGGCTGCATTTTGAATGTGGCTTTCAACAGGAGATGAAATACATAGACTGTTTGAAAGATAGTAAATAGATTCACTATTTATTAACTTTTAGAATTTTTCAAAAGCCTTTTCTCCAATTTTAGCTTTTTTGCTAAAAAAAACTTGCAAACTGAGCTTAAACCCTGGTTAACACCTCAAGTAAGCTTTAAAAAACCTGTATTGTCTAGTTTGCCTTATATTAATGTTTAAAAAAGTAATGCTTAAAATTAAATTTGAAATTAATAAGCTGAAAACTAATACTTAAGTTTTTCTCTTGCTTTTTAAATTTTATCTTTGATTATAGTTTTCTTCTTCTTTTAAGAATGCCCAAAAAGATGCCCAAAGGGAAGAAAATGGTGGTAAATCTGAAAAATCATTCATATCACTACAAAACTCATCTTTAAAAGTTGCATCACCTCTTGCTGGATTGTTAGTTAGTGAATTAAAATGTAATTCTTGCAATTCAAAGGTTAGTAAGAAAATAGTGTCTTTTGCTTATTCATGCTGTTTATTTAGACATTCTTGGAAAATTATGTTGCTTGTTTTTTGCTCATAAAGAGGCTTTTTTCCGGAGTTGAACTTATTTGAAATTGATTTGTACTTATTGATTGTACTTATTAAAAAAATTTCTTAATATAATTTATTTTCATGTTATTTTTCTGTTTTAATGAATGTTTTATGATTCACAAAAACTAATGTCTAATATAATAAAGGTAACATTTTCACATTTTTTTGAGGACCATTTTAGCCCAGGCATCTAATATCTTTAAACGAGCAATTCTTGTATATATATTTATTTATTTATATTTCTGATCTCGAAAACGGCTCTAACGATTTTGATAAAAATTTGTATTTAGATGAAGTTTTGGTTTCTGAAAATCATCTACATCGGCATTTTTTCTGTCAAAACGCGAGTTTTTACGAAAAACCCCGTTTTTTTGTGCCTTCATTAAAAGTTTGAGAAGCTTTCTTTTCACCATTTTCTTTATGATTACTATCATTGTTACTGTTTCATAGCAACGACGTTTAATTATAACAAAGGATTTCATATTTAATCACATCAGCGCAAGTTTAAATTTTATGGTATTTGACAACGTTAAATTGTTATTGTTTTTGAAATGTTAAAGCAAGGCTTCACTAGATAGTGTCTTATACAGGCTGTTTCATTTAATATTAATCACATCAGAGTAAATTAAAATTTTTATGGCATTTGCCAAAGAGTTTTGGCAACACGTTAGAATTGCTATTGTTTTTGAAATTTAAAAGAGATTGATAAAATAAAGTTAGAATTGGGTGTGGGCCCGTTACCATCAAATCGATGGCAACGGTGGGCCGCAGTAGTCCGTTCGGTAAGTCGTCAGACTCGTAACCGGGAGCCCAGCCGATCAAAGATCCACCGTCTTCATTAATGGTGGCTGGGAGACGTTTAAGATGTTCGTGGTCACAAAATCCTCCAAGTGAAACGATACCTCTGGGGGGGGGGGGGAAAGGGGGGTGCTGAGCCAAGGGTTTGCTTGGCCCTTGGGCCTGGTCAGGCCCGTCATTTAGGGGGGCAAGGCAGGTCAATTGCCCCCCGGCCTGCCTTTGAGAAATCAATGTATTTACATATAAGTGGGCGTGGTTATTACTGTTTTCCGATGAAATTGCATTGTGTTTTCACCCTTTGCCCCCTCCCCCCCCCCCGGAAAAACTTGAAATGACGTCCCTGGGCCTGGTTCAAAAATGAACAGAGCGCTCTTCAGTGCCCCATCCTGGTTAAGCCACGAGTAGTGGTATGTACGGAGGGAACCCTGGAGTGTGAAGTGAAGTGAAAGTCAAAACCAACTGGAACCAAAGGCGTACTGGAGAACACGGACTCTGCATTCATTCTCATCAACCCCTTCCGCGCCATCGGTGCCAAATGAAATGAAATTGGGTGTGATTTTGTGGTGACCATGGATTAAATAAGGTTGTGTTTTTTAAAACAAATTACGGCTGTTTTAAATGCGTAATTGCAACCAAAGGCTTAAAAATGCTTTTCAAGTTTATCTAAATAAGTACTTCGCACTTTAGGAAAAAACTTTTTTTTTAACCGAGCGGGGTCGGTCCCCAGGTACTTTAGGTTTAAATAACAGAATTTAACTTATTATTTGATTAAAGTTTAAGGAATCTGTGCAGCAATTGAGATCAAAATTCGAATGATATCTAATGCAACTCCTGCAAAGAGATCAAAATGAAATTTTTATTAATATAAAATGTTCCCAGTGTGTAAATCAGGGGTGGCCAACCTTTTTAGGGTGAGTGCCACTATCTGGACAGAAAAAGCTCAGCGTGCCATATTGTATTTTTCCAACAAACTGAGAATCTTTCAAAAGTTAAAAATCGATTTTAGGTTTTCTAACTATGTAATTTTTACCGAGCAATTGAAATCTAAATGATAATAAAGATAAAACAAGTCCGAACTTATGAGTTATCATTAATAAACACTTTTACAAGTGCTGTCAGTTGGCTTATGCTTGAAAAAGGAAGAAATAACATCAAACAATCTATTTTAAAAATTAAAATCTGTACTTAATGTGGTTTATGAGTCTGTATCTTTTTTACCAAGCCTTTAATTTTAGGATTAGTTCTTGAGAATCCTAAGAAGTTTAAGTGTTTTAAGTGCCATCAATTAATATCCAACGGTATTTAGAATTTTCTGCATTCATAACAAAAAATATTTGTTTAGAAGCGCATTTTGAACCAAATCTACAACAGCATCAGACGGCTAAAGTGTGTAAATATGAAAAAAAACTTTGTTGGTACAAATTTCCAAATTTCTATATAACGTGGATGACTCTGTTGAAGGAAGCTCTTATATTTGATTACCAATGTAAAAGGTCAGTAATTCTGATTTGGATTTCAGAAATGTAACAAGTGTCTTGCAGAGAAATAGACAAAGAATTTGAAAAGATCAGCATTTTTTTTATGATCCTGAATATCATCAAACCTAACACTGAATTTACACCTAAAATACGAGGGTTGTTTTTTCTTCAACTTCCGTTTGGCTGTAAAAAATAAACGGATTCAAATACAAAAAAAATTTCTTATCAAAAGTAAGGTACAATGCTCTACAATTCTCTACATAATCAGCTTGACGATTGAAGTATTTGTTATATTTGTGAACAAGCTTTATAATAGCCTCCTCGTAAAATGTTGCCGCCAATGATTGGAAGTGAGTTGTGACAGTGTCTTTCGGTTTTACGCCATTTAGGAAGCACGATGCCTTTCCAGACCCCAAGCAGGGGTCTCCAAGTCCCTGCTTCAGTTCAGGGAACAGATGAAAGTCACTTGGTGCTCTTTCGGAACTTTATGGTGGGTGTTCAAAAATGTTCCATTGAAATTGCTAGAGGAACCGTTGTGTTACACGAGCGCTATGATGACGATTATTGCCATGCCCCCCTGCTTAGGGGCATGGTAATGACCGTCACCCCTACCTGGGGTGACGGTCACCCTGCTTGGGGTCTGGAAAGGCATCGTGCTTCCGAAGTGCCGTGGAACCCAAAGACACCGTCACAACTCACTTCCAATCATTGGCGGCAACATTTTATGAGGAGGCTATTATAAAGCTTGTCCACAGATATAGCAAATTTTTCAATCGTCAAGCTGATAATTGTAGAGCATTGTACATCACTTTTGATAATAAAATAGTTTTTGTATTTGGATCCGTTTATTTTTTACAGCCAAACGGAGGTTGAAAAAAAAAACAACCCTCGTAGGTGTAAAATTTTCTCCATATATCATTAGAAGTTTATTACATTTGGGTTGATACTTTCAGTATTAAATTTAATGTTGAATTTTTTTTTCTCCAAAGTAGAGAGAAAGAAACTGAAGTTTCGTCATAAAAAATGTAGATGGCCTATACTGGTTTAGGAAACTTTTTTTGCACTATCTTAAATTTAAATTAATTAAACGCCGGATAATAAGAGATGATATAGCTAAATTCTTTTGCTGTTCTTCATTTCTAAGTAGCAAGCCATCATTACTTTCCTTCCAGACATTTTAAAAACACACTCCCTAAAATTCTAAAATCTTATCACTATTTTTTCTTTGGACAGCATTGCACATTTCAATGAAGGAGTAACTTTACATTCTTTCCTCTCTTTCCTGAGAAAAGCTCACAAAACATTCAGAGCTATAATTTGTAGTTAATACAGTGAACTAACTCTACAGGGTCACCAGCAGAGAAAAAGTCTCATTCTTTGGCATACAGTTTGTGATAAATAATTCGATGATACTTTTGAAGTATTTTCCCAAATTATTTTCAAGTAATGTAACAAAAACAATTTAAGAATCTTTATTTGTGCAACCATACCGAATTTTGTCCAATCTGGATTCCTAAATTTACTTGCAGAGTTGACTTTTTAAAAAAAATTTTATTACCCGTAGCTGAAACTATTACAGATCAAGAATCCATTCTGCAGCATCAAAAGTTTCATTCGTATAAAGCACACATATGCTTTACGAAGCATTGTCTGCAGCGTCACAGCTTTCGTTGGATGTCCGAAGCTGACGCTAAGTACTTTGCGATATTGTAGTTAAGACTATTTGTAAGCCAGCCTCCTGACACTTAATCGTCATAATATCATTACATTTATCAGTTCAAGGGTTTTGGTTTTTATCAATATTTTTGAGATCGACATTTTCCCCTCAATTTTGGAATATTTTCAAAAAGTCTTCGCGTGCCACTGTTACTGCTCTGCCGTGCCACCTTGTGGCACGCGTGCCGCGGGTTGGCCACCCATGGTGTAAATCCTCATAAAAAAACAAAGAATATATATTTGTGTGTGTGTGTACGTGTACCTTATACACAGTGGCGGCTCGTGCCTTAATTTAGTGGGTGGGCCCGCAATTATATGTTCCCCCAGTAATGCTTACAAAAAAAAAAAAAAAAAAAAAATGAAGGAAACAACTATTAAACTAATGCTGAGCGACATAAAATAATATTTAATTCTATTAATACAAATTTGCATTGCAAAATTATCTCATTTGATTTGATAAAAAAGTTTTATATTTTAAATGTTATACCAGCCTTAAGCGATCAATGTAATGATAATAACAATATTTTTCACAGACGACATACTTCCTATACATCACTAATGTTTCGCAAAGCTAGCTCTCAGAATTTTGCCATTTTCGGACAGTGAAAATATTCATCACATTAAAAGTGTTACGCCACAAGTCGGTGCCATTACTCAAACATTACGGGACTGCACTCAAAAAGAAAACGAACATTTCTGCCTAAAACACACCCTCTCACCCCCTAAAAATGTCGACAACCTGCACCATGTGTTTTTGAAAGCCTCTATCATCAAATTAAGGAACTCATAAGGTAAATGACTCGATATAGGTATGCTTACATTTTTTTTAAAATTTGGATACAAATGTTGCAATTTCAGTTCATGAAAAAACAAATCCTAACGGTGTTTCAACTTAAAAATGTTACTTTTATAGCCATGATATTTACATTAACTTTCAATTTTAATGTATGTGTATGCTTTTAAATAAATTGGAATACACTGGCTTGAACAGTTATGGTTCCACTCACTTACCAATGTATGATCGTATACTCAAACTAGTGATGAGCTGAATCGAATTATTTTCAGGAAATACACACATGTACAAAAAATATTAAAACACTTATTTTTCTTACAATATAATCTGGATCTTGACTTACCGATTCGAATAACATTAAAATTAAAACACGGATAACTGACTAATTTGATTATGTTTGTCAGAAATATTTGATTAACTGATAATTAATTTCTTTTCGGATACGTGATTTGACTGATAGTCATGGTAACATGCTATATGTTAGAAATAAAAAATCTTGTAGAACGCCTAGTTTTTCAGAACCATTAGGTATCGTTATTAAACTTTGATAGAAATTTTTAATTTAACTACATTGCTTTTAAACAGTATTTAATATTTCATATATTGTAAAACTTCAGAAAAATATGTTGCAAAATATAGTTGTTAAATGTTGCGAAATTTTATATCCACGTGTTTCCTCTATGAATTATGAAGCAATTTGTAAATAATAATAATTTAAAGAATAAGTGTATTATTCATTTATACATTTTTAAGCTGAATATAGTTTTTATATACAGTAGACGTTGATCCACTCAATATTTTTATGAACGTTCAATTTCAACGTTTTGTTTTTTCTGGTTACTGCTTTAAATGAATTTGTAGTAGAAGGTTAATGTTACGTGTCATAAGATTTAAGAAAAGTTGTAGAGTAGCAAAAGTTTTGATTCAACATCTAAGTGTTTTTTCGGACATTAAAATCCCTATGAATGTGATAATATTAGTTGCAGGGATGATTATCAAAAAGAGGGGAGGGGAGACTACTTCATCGATATTTTAAGGGGAGGGTGTTGGCCGCTCTTTGGACGACTTTGGTCCTGGATATAAATGTAATCATTGATTCGGCTAAATAAATTTAGCATTTAGAGCTTAAGAATACTTATTAATTCTCCAAGCATTTATAATGTCACACCCGGAAGGATGACAAAGTTTCTAGAGTTCATACAATACTTACAATACTATGAGATTAAATTCAAACTAATACCAAGAAAATGGCACGGTCTGCAAGTCAAAAATAAAGTCTTCACACAAAAATTTTGAGAATAAGAATCTCTGTTCCCAAACGCAAATTAACCAATAAAATATACATGCACTGTATTACAAATAGGTGAGGAAGGCGGTAATGGAATTAGCAATCTCTATGCCTGTTAGTAATAGGTGTTGAAAGTAAAAAAGAAAGACGAAAAAAAAAAAAAAAGAGGACTTGCTATTAAAATCATTCAAAAAAAAAAAAAAGAAAGAAAGAAAGAAAGGAAAAGAGAAAAACGAAGAGTGCGAAATGAGAAGCAGGCGAGAGTTTTCTCCCTAACGCAAGGACCTCACATTCTGCTCCTGTACGCAGTGAGAGACACTTCCCTCTCCACCGCTTTGGTTAGGGACAAAGGGAAATCTCGGGCCAGGGAAGATGGGCCCACAGGTCGAATGTTACAATGGGGTGTCATCAGAGAACCGCTCTTTTAATCCAGCCACTGCGATTGGCTAAAAGCGGAGTTGGCCGCGGGCCTACTGAGAGCGGCCCTCAAGCTCGTTCTAAAAGCCGTGCGAAGAGCTAAAATTGATGGAGTTAGAAATCTTTCTTGTGCTGTGTTAGCAATGTGCGGGGGGGGGGGGGGGTGACTGTAGGTTTAAAATATGTTTTGTGCACTATGTTTTTTTTTTTTTTTTTTAGTTTTTTGAACAGAAATACAAAACGATATGTTTTAATTATGTATTAGTTTTTCTTCCAATTTTTCTGGGTGGGCCCGGCCCACCCGGCCCATAGTGAGGAGCCGCCCCTGCTTATACAAATCCACAGTTTGCGTCGGATCTGAACGAAGTTTGGCAGGGAGATACTTGGGCACCCAGGAAGGATCATAGGGTGGTTTTTGAGCGGAAAAAAAAGTACTGATCCGTTCCAATTTCGAATAAAGGACTTCAAAATGGCTCTTTCTACTTCAAAATGGCTCTATCTAGCGAAATACTTATCAGGTCTTCTCGATCTTGATCTCATTCGAAAGAACGTAAAAAATACCTGTCAGGAAAGTTTCCTTCCAAATATTTTGAAAACCACTAATCGCTATCCCAACCCTGAAAAAAGATACGGGCTTTTTTACATTTGGAAATATCCATTTTCATTGGATTTATAAAAATCGTCTTCACGAGCGTTGGAAATTAAATAGCGTGAAATAAATTATTGATAACAAAAGGTGTTGCCATTTTGTTCTTGAACATAAACAAATAAAATGTTGTAGGGATAAATTCTTGCTTTTACTTTTCCTGTAGCTGGGATTTAAAACTTTTTTGGCAGTTGATTCATTTTTCGTACTACGCAAAATGTCGACGTTAATCAAATCGGGACTTTTATAGAATCACGTTACTTGACATAAATTTTATTCTCAAGGTATACCGGGCAGAGTCGGGCCACGCAGCTAGTAAGAAAATATAATTTTATGAGAACATAGATCTATTTCAGTCTTTTTTTAACTTGTTGATAATCCAGTCTTATTGAATGTTTTAGTGTTATTTTTAATAACAATAATGAATATAGTTTTTTAACTGTCTCTACTAGCTATAAATGTAGGATTAATACATTACAAACATAGGGCCTTGCACTTCTGAATGTTGACGTCTATATGCTTTAAAATTCTTGAAATACTGATCTGTTTAGTAAATGATTTAGATGCATCTAATAGATGTTGTAGGGATAAATTCATAAAAATTCTTTTAATCTTCAATGGAAGTAGATTTATTCAGAAAATTAACAGATTTTTTTTTAGCAACTAGATTCCTCTTGAGCAATATATAAAACTATTTTAAGATACAAAACAATTCTTGACATTTACTGTTGTCTATCCAAAGAACTATGTTTTTTTTTTGCTGTAGAATATGATTAGAATAATTTGCTTATGACAATTTTTTGATTACTTAAGCTGTTCTTGTGCAGTTCTTTTAATTTCTGCATGTCGTCTCATCGAAGTTATATCAAGACGCGATGATAAACTTTTTATATGGGCTTCTATATTATATATTAGATGATTATCCATTGCAAGTCAGGCCCTTATTTATTTCTTCCAGTTGGTAGTGTTCAGTTTGTTTTCAATCTGAAGGAGGAAACCTTTTGTTGAACAAACCAATTGCTATTATTGTCATGCAAATATGTATTTTTTAGCAAAAAAAACAAACAAACAAAAACAAACTTTTGATGTAGCATTACAGCTTTTAATGTAGCATTAAAGTTAGGTCTTACGGAGGAATAAACTTATAGTGGATTACTTTTCCTTTTTTTTATAAAATAAAATGCATATTAATTACTTCTTACATTTAGATTGCAAAAGAATTTTGCTCCAAGCCTTTGCTAGGAAACTTGTCAAAAAAATATGAAAAGCACCCTAATTTTCAAAAAAGCTTTGCACCATAATCATTAACTACTATTAGCTTGCCCTTGACATACAATGACGGTTGGACACATCATTCATATAATGGGTTATTGTAGACTTTGATGAACCTAACTCGTGAAACTCTTTTTTCAGCAAAATCCGTTCAGTATGCTATTAGAGTACAAAGTTGCTCCAAAAATAAAATGTATTTTTTCTCAGCTTTCATGTAACTGTTCAACTGAGTGAAATTAAATGGTATTCTTTGGTCGCATCAAGTTTCATTTAATTTGTATATCAAAGGTTAACGTGTGAACATTACATCAAATATATTTGGTCGTCAAAAACCATTATATTTATTGATATCAAAGCAAATAAAAAGGAAAATATGGTCATCATTAAAATCCTTACTCATAATGAATTGCATTGAACATCATTGTGAAATTTTGTCTTTTACGTTTACATTAAATAAATCCTTGTTCAAAATATGCAACACTTTAACAAAAGTAGCTATATTTTAAGTCTTGTCTTATAAAATACGTTAAAACGTCATTACCATCCATGTCATTACTGTCCAGCTCAAAAGTGATAAACATACCACTGGTAATGATTCACTGAAGATAAAAAGATACTAAGTGCATTATTTCTAATATTTTATAGCTTGAAAAGTTAATCTTTTGAACTTTGAATGTTTTATTTCGTAAGTTGAGTTGAAACTCTTTAGAAAATTGGATGATGAGTATTTAATTTTTGTTTGTACTTTTGCATTTTTCGTGTATTTATTTTGATTTTAGGTGATAAATTTCATGAAGTATTAATCAATCCAAGACTCACGAACTATAAGTAAAGAAAACTAAGAAAACAAATCGCGAAATGTCACTTTTTGTCAATTTTACTAAATTAACCCTCAGTATTTCTAAAAAAAATGATTTTTTTTTTTTTTGAACCTTTGCAGTTTAACAAAAATACATGTATTGTCTTTCTAAAAAAAAGAGAAAGCAAACATATCTCTTGTAAAATGTTGAAAAACTGAAAAGTTACGAATGTAATTTTTTTTTTTTAAATTATTGCTCATATATGTATATAAGTATAGTATATGGTAGATAATTCCAAGCTGGATTCACACCTCATTTTGAATCATTATTTAGGTACAATTTTGAAAAAGGAAGCATAATAGTAGAATTTTAAATTTTAGTAATTACGTGATAAATAGCTAATGCTAAAGCATCTCTAAAAAGGAGTACAGGAAGGTTAAGACACAAAATACAGAAATTAGACATCTTTTTGTCAATCCCTTTCATTAAGGCAGTGCTAGCTGCTAAATTGGTGTGTTGAAGGAAAAACAATTTTATAGTATGAAAATAGTTCTTTGGTTAAGACATGCCTTTATTATTTTAAACAATAAAGTATGGGTAATATGCAAGGTTGTGTGCTATGTACTCACAAAAATAACTGTGGCAAATATATTAGTTTATTTTTTTTTTTCCTGTTTTCAGTATCCAACAAGATGTGATAGTTTTGATAGCATATCTCTTGTGATTCCATCTTCTCATTATGTGAGTACTTTTTAAACATAATTTCTATATGAAACACTATTTCTTATAATGTGTGTGTACATACAAGTTAAAAAATAATGCTATTGTCAGTAGTGCTACTAAATTTCATGCTGGAAAATGCATTGATTTGAAAATCAGTTTCATAAATATCCTATTGTTTTGTTATCATTAAAAATATTTTTATTTTTTAAATTGATATATGTAAAATATGAAGTAACTGATATCTTCTTAAATTAATTTTTAAAAAATGAAAAAAGGGAATTAGAAATGTGTTGTGTTTCTGAAGGGTTATATCTTTTTTATTTCAGGGGCAAATTACGTTGCAAGATTTGTTGCTCAAGTTCATTTCCTGTGAATTAGTTCAAGATGTTACTTGTGATATTTGCTCCAAGCAAAATGAAAACTCTCCAGAACCTGTGTCTGAATTTAAATCTGTGTTTAGCAAGCAACTAAGTTTTGGAAAGGTAACGTAGTTCATTTAGCCATTTTTCCATACTGAAGAACTATGAATAAAAGAGAGATGAATGCAATCAAAATTATTTAATGCTTCTATTTATTTGTTGTGTAAAGACCAATTTTTATGCAAGTTCTTCTGAAATCTGCTTTTTTATAATTATTTAGTTATTTGTATAGGAGCTCTCAAGAACAGAGCTCAAACGCAAATTAAGCCTTGCTGTTTTTTCTTCTCTGGAAGGTACTTCTTTTCATTTCTGTAGTTTTTTAGGAATTATACTGAGTTTCAGCCTATTTATGCTTAAAAATATGTTTTGAAGAATCTAAGATTTCTACATTTTTTTTCTAAGTAAATACAGTAGCATCCACTTATTTTTAGTGTATTTAATATTATTTGTTGAGTAATGTTATTAAAATTAACCTGTCTTATGTACTTTTTCACTTTAAAATGATCATTTTTATAACCACTATCTCAGCCAATGTTATCTCTCTTAAAACCAATTGGTTTATTGTATGAAAGAAAAATAATCTACAGTGAAAGTTTAGTGTGTTTTATGAAAACAAAGATGAGTGGGGAACTTAAATGAAATAATCTCATGTAGACAGGCATAATTGCACTAAATTATGGTTCTGGAATTGAAATCAACAAATCTTTCAGCATTTCTGAAATATTTATTTAAAAAAAACTGGTTAGGTAGTCCAGTTGAGCATGTCCTGACTCCAACTTTTCCATGAAAAGTATATTCGAATAAATAGTAAAAATAAATTTCAACGAAATAATTATGAGGCAATGTACATGAGTCCTCCCCCCCCCCTTTTTCTTTGGAACTTTTATTTCAAAATTGTGAAAAATTAATGAAATAATAACTTTGTTTATTTTTTTGTTAGTTGCCTAAGTGCTTATGTATTCATATTCCAAGAACAGCATGGCTCAGAAATGGTCTCTCAGTGAAATGCTATGATTATGTGGCCTTTCCAGAAATTTTAATCATGGATCATTTCGTCCATTGTCACATGATGAAGAATAAACACCTTGGTGCAAATTTTACACGGCTGAGACTTACGGGAGGAAGTACTGCAAAAAAGACATTGTAAGTCCAACAATACTTCCCAATTCATGTGTGAAATCTGATCGGTATTATGAGTAAGAGTCGGGCTCCACATCAGCAGAAAACCGACTGAAACTGAAGGCAGAAATTGAAAATCTGGATACTCCTAAAATATACCTTCTGTTTCGGTCGGTTTTCTGCTGATGTGGAGCAAGGCCCTACATAAGAGTCCATGTGTTTCAGCATGACCAGTGCTAGTATTTTCAAAATTAAATCTTTGAAGACGGTGGGTGGCAAATTTACCATGATTCTAAAAGGCACTTAAAAATATTTTATGTAGTTCTGTTTATTTCTAAGGAACCTCTAAAAATCTGTTGCAACAGGTTTCTCAAACTGTTAATCTGTCACTGATTTAGTTGTTGCCAAAAATGGTATAAAATAAAAGTAATTATAAAGTTGATTTTGTTAATGAAGTTAACAATTTAATTTTAAGGATAAATTTAAGCAAGCGTAAACTTAAATTTTAAGCTTTTAAAACTTTTCAAATAATACAGGTTTTTAACACTTTTTTTTATTCAAGTCCAGTTATCAGTTTAAAAGCTTTTTTTTCTCTCGCTATAGTGAACTCGCAATAGCTTGAAGTCTAATAACTCTAATAATCCTTTATCTTAAAATTTTTCATGGGCCCCAAACTCTTGAGAAGGCTGTGAGAACTGCCTGCAGCTCAAACTACCAAACCAATAAATTCAAAAGTTTTAGCCCATCTCTCGGGAATTCAAGTTATCAAGTGCACTCCATGTGCCTATTCAAAATTGCTTTCAAATTTTAATATAAAGACATGCAATAGTTAAGAGCAGATTAGCAGTAAGTGCCAGCTATTCTCCCTTCATACGCAACAAATGTATACAACAACAAAGGTAAATGGATGTTTTCAAAAAATAAGAACTAGTAAATACGTTTCAAATTTTACATAGTTTTGCCTCAAATACATTTTAAAGCAAAAAACTTAAAAATAATAAAATACAAAATGATTTTTAAATCTAAAAACTATTTCTAGAAGCTCGGTTTACACTAAAGAGTATGAAATAAATAGGTCTATAATTTATTGACTCAAAAACTGCAAGTGGTCTTAATATCTTGATATTTAGGTTAATTTTGTGATAGCTAATAAAAGTTAACTTAAAAATTTGAGTGAAGAAATAGGCGGTATACAGATTTTACTATGTTACCTACGTTTGTCCTCTTAATTTTTTAATTTAAATTTTATTGGCTACTTTAGAATTAACTTACAGAACAATATTTTAAGACCAACTGCAATTTTTGAGTGGTGTAACCAAGAA
>JAXGGA010020988.1:5000-17331 GCA_038373865.1 Uloborus plumipes | reverse complement strand
AAAAAATAACGTTTCATCAGTATTTTTGAAGATGTAGGTCAAACCTTTCTGTCCCTTAATACACTTTGTTTGCAGTCGCTCAAGAAGACATTTCATTTGAAACTCTTGGGCTGCCTGCCAGACTTCCTGTTGGCTAGCTTGGGGGACTAAGGACATTATCATTAACTTTGAAGCACAAAGGCCACGGAATAACATTGATTGCAATCAAAATGTAATACTTTTTAAAATAATACTCGATAAATAGATACAAAGTGTAAAAATTAGGAAAAGCGAACCAAAAGTGACGAAATTATTTTTATAGAAATGTTGTTGAATTAAAGTTGGAAAATCCAGACTAATTGGCATTGACTAAGGATTTTAGTTGAAAAAAAAAATTACAAAATAAGCATCATATTTCATTATATATTCAAGTGCATGAAAACAATGCTAATTTAAACTAACAAATAAGAATATTCCAACGTATATTCGGAACTGTTAATGATTAATTTTCGTTGCTGATTCATATTTTGGGACAAAATAAAATGTAGTTGGGGAAACGTTTCAGAATTTTGCACGGAATATGGATGTTTGAATTATTGCTTAAATTTTCATTGACAGTTAAAATTGACAGAGAACTTACTTTCAAACTAGGTACATCATTAAGTTACAGTTGGAAAATTCAAGATTAACAACCATTTTTTAACAACTTCAGTGAAAAATTAAATTTGTAAAATAAACAGCATAATTTCAAATGCATGAAAACGTTGACTAAATTATACTACCGAATAAGAATATAGTGACGTTCGATGTAATCATTGAGAATATTTGTAAGTGTTTTATCTTTTATAGCATAAGTAATTTGTGTCTAGAGAAGTTTTAGAAATATGTATCAAATAATTTATGCTAGAAATGAAATATCAATGATAATTATAATCTACGGGAAAAGTTTCTTCATTCTTTGAATTTAAACATGTTGCTTAATTATATTATGCCTTTCTTACTTTACTTTTGAGTAGAAATAGCAGTCAAATTGACTTTATGCAGAAAATTACATAACATTTCATTTTCAGACACATCATTATTTTTCTTATAGATGTGGGAAATAAACTTCCATCAACTTTAAAATATTGAATTTTACTCGTGTCTCTTCATAGTTGCGTTTTGCGTACCAAACTTATAACCCATAAAATGTCTAAATATCAGTTGATATTTTCCCATTGATCATTTTTCTACATGAATATGCTAAATGTTAGCTACATGAATACATTAAATTACTCTGTACCAGAAAATGAGACCTGTTTTACAGTTTTACATACAAAATGAATACTTAACTGTCTGAATTGTATCTGTAATTCTGGATTGGTGTTTTTTTTGTACATGGTTACTACGAAGTATTTATTCGTTTTTAGATATTCAGCAATATTGTACGTAGAATTCTGAGAAATGCATGAAAATAACAACAAACTCATAAAAAATTAGAACTGTGTAAACTAGGTGCGGATTTTTTTAAAATTTTAATTGCGGCAAAATAAGAGATACATGCTTATTGAGAAAAATGATAATGTCCAATGTCGTCTTGGTAACGGAAAGTCGTCCTAGTAACATACAGTGTCGTCATGGTAACGTCCAGTGTTGTCATGGCAACGTCCAGTATTGTCATGGTAACTTCCTGGCAGCATCCAGCGTTCTCTGATATTGGTCGTCAAGAAAGCATTCATGCTATTATTGAGCTCTTCCGACGTTTTTGGCAGTGGAGTTAAGTGAAACAAGTTATTACTAAGCCCTTGAAGCACTGAAAGAACAAAAAAAAAAGATATTGCTGTGGTGGATACATAACGTAATGAAACTTCAATGAACACTCTACGAAAAATCGCTAAGTCCAGCGCCCCCCCCTCCCCCAATTTGACGAAGAAAACTATAAATGGAATCTCCCAATCGCCCGGCCGCGCAAAGAAAAGCAGCAGTTTTTTTGGCAAAGGAGACCAAGACAGGAAGTATCTGACGCACCCCCAATTTATGACCACAGAAGAATTCAGACTCCTCCCACGCGGGAAACAGGGAGTGACGGTTGCAACGAAAAGCTGCGATGAGCCAAGATGGAATCAATTAAGGAGAGAAAAAGTAGCGAAAAAGAAGAGAAAGGGGGATCTGGCAAGGGAGGTGAAGAAAAGAAGTAAAGTGAAGCCAAACGACACACAAGAACAGATATAAGGATCTGCACCACAGATTGCGGGAAGATTTTTAGAGATTTTTCAGAACCAGTCGATTTTGTGAACGGATATGGGGCCGGATTTGTGTGTCTCTGGATATTAGAATTTTGAGCACCAATTCCGGTACCCAATCATCCGGGGTGATGGACAGCATCAACCACCTAAAGAGATAATATGTACAAGGATGAAGGAGATTGTAGAAATTGTAGAGAGTCAGAAATGTATTAAGGCTACAATGGACAAATAGAATCGATTTTTTTCAATTATTGATTTATATGTCTAAAACTTTGTGTGCTTGTATTATTGCGTATTTACGGCATCTAAAAGCATAAACAAACACAAATTAGTGCGAAAACAGTGAATACTTTTTTTCAAATTTCAAATTTAAATGTTTTTTTAACAAAATTTCAAAATGTTCCAGGCGTCACAATTTTTTTTCAAACTTCGAATTTCCACTTAATTTCCAATCGTTAGGCATGATGACACAAAACAATGCATTATATGCAATGTTTTATGAGATAGTTTATAAAAGATGGCTGAAAACAAAAAATTTCAGTTAAAAAATCATATAAATTTTCATTTTCAGCCATCTTTTATAAACTAGCACATAAAACATTGCAAGTAATGCATTGTTTTATGCAATCATGCTTAATGATTGGAAATTAAGTGGAAATTCAAAGTTTGAAAAAAAATTGCGACGCCTGGAACATTTTGAAATTTTGTTAAAAAAATATTTAAATTTGAAATTTGAAAAAAAGTATTCACTGTTTTTGCACTAATTTGTGTTTTTTATGCTTTTAGATGTAGTAAATATACAATAATACAAGCACACAAAGTTTTAGACATATAAATCAATAATTGAAAAAATTAAATTTTATTTGTCCACTGTAGCCTTAAATAAGAAAACCTGAATAAACCCGGGTAACCCCATGTGGTGAGTTTGTTTTTTTTTATGATGGATTCTTGCATTTTCTGAACGCCGAGCCAGAGTATTTCACTCCAATGCAATGTACAGTTGTTTTTTTATGTCGTGTTTAATTGCGGAATGTAAGTGAGCAATTTTCGCTGTTCGAGAATTTAACTTTATAATTTGTTTTTTTTCATCTAGTCTTATTATAATGTTTTGTGATTTTTGTTTTAAGCACTAACGATCACGCGGCCTAATGTAATCATTTTCAAAATTTAAGGTTATTTGCAGCAGGATATTTATCTTTTTCTTTCAGCAGAAATAATTACTTGGGAATTTCAGTTTTCTTTTAATTATGTTTTTAAATTATGTTAGGAGGTAATTTATTGAAGATTATAGAATGATTATTACATTTAATTAGCTTTTTAACTTACTACACCACAGTTGGTGCCGTGACCAGGATGAGAGAAATGCAACATTTTAATTCATGGTGCAACATAATTATAAAATGGTATATTTAAATAATGCTGAAATATATTTTTGTAATACTATATGATAATTTTTTGCAAATGATAAATAAAATTTTTGCACCTGAATTAAAATGGGGTTTTTTTGTTTTTAACTGCATTTTGGTGTAATTTCATTATTCAGCCTATTGGGATTTTTTTTTTTGTTTGTGATTTTATTTATGTTAAAATGGCTCCTCCTAGAAATAGAAAATCGAGGGAGAGCGAATTAAATGACCTCTCATTATCCATGTCTACAATGGTAAACAATGAAGATAATAAAATTAGAAAGCAAAGTTCTTCAAAATCATTCCAATTTACCATACAAAATTTTACTGGAGAACTAAACAATGTAGACTGGTTTATTAGTCAGGTAACAGAATTAAGTAAACTTAATGGGTGGAGTGATGAAGTCACCCTTTGCTTTTTAAAAAGTAAATTAGGAGGTATATCTCAGAAGTACTATGCGAGCTCACCATCTTGCGCCAACATTAAGACTTTTGCCGAGGCATGTGACAAATTGAGAAATTATTTCAAATGTCAGGAAAGTGCAGCGAGTAATTTGTTGGCTTTTCAATCTATTAAATTGCTTGACGGTGAAACTATTCAAAATTTGGCGTACAGATTGGAGGTCATGGCACATAAAGTGTACCCCTTTATCACTGATAGCAAGGCCTTGTCGCAGATTAAATCAATTCAATTTTTGGCTGCGCTACCCATTAGTTTAAAAGAAAAGGTTATAGGCGAGCCAACTGACAATTTTGAAGCATTGGTTCAAAAGACCCAACATGTTGCAACTCTGCAACAGGCTCTTTGTCAAGCTAATGTTATGACTTGTGCTGCGGTGTATCAACCTCCCCAGAAGGATGAGGTGCACGAATTAAGAAAACAGGTAGAAAACCTGTCTTTAATTGTAAAAGCACAAGCGACTGCATGTGGGCTTTGTAAACAACCCCATGCACTGAAAGAATGTGACCTTTTTAAGGCTATGCTCCCTAACGGTGACCAAAAGATGGTACACCAGAACGTAAGACCTAATCGTCCACAAGGTTTTAACCAGGAGAATAGGCAACATTTTAGGGGCAATTTGCCTTTTTGTACTTTTTGTGGTCGAAATAACCACTTTATGTCAACCTGTAGGATATATTTGGCACAAAATAGAGGGCAATCGGTGCCTCAGTTTTTTTTTAGAAATGAACACGGTACAACTTAGGATCAACAATTTCAATCAAATCCTGCGAATACAAATAGAACATTTAGAGGCAGAGGATCTTTTCAACCCGAGAATTTAAACTCCAACAGAGGCAGATTGTAGGTGACAGTTCTGTCTCTTTAAGAAATGATGGGTCACCACCAGAAATACATACTGGCAATATTAGTTATAGTAATAGAAATAAGCATTGCATAAGTAATAGTGATATTAAAAATGAAACATGGAATAAAAATATGAAAGATAAATGTTTTGGAATAGGGGAAAACAAGGGAAACTTGAGTGAAAATGCTAGGATGAGTACTATACAATTTGATACAAACTGGCCCCCAAACAAATTGGTAAATGTATTAAATTCTGGGCCTTTGCCAATTATTCCTGTGTTGTTTAATAGGGTGTCATGTGAATTTTTGCTCGATTCAGGGTCTTCGGTGTCATTGATTACTAAACATGTTTTTGAAATGATTAAAGAACATTCAAAAGTGAGGTATTTATCAAGAACTGTACAAATTCGCACAGTTAATTCACAATTGTCGTTCTCGGCATGTGTAGAAATGTCATTTATTCTATATTGCTGATTTAAAAAATGACCATTATGATGGTATTTTGGGATTCGATTTCTTAAAAAAGTATAATGTCATTTTGGATTCTAAAAAGAATATTGTAAAATTTGAGAATTTTTACTTGCCTTTAAATTTTTCCAGCCAAAATGAAGTAAATAGCTTGTTGAAGGAAAGTAATGAAGTGGTCTTAGCGCGAAAAGTGATTGTACCACCTGGGGAATCAGTCCAAATTCTGCTAAATAGCAAAGGTAACATTTCTGATAATTTAGTTTCTTTTACACCTACTATTCATGAATATAACATTGAGTTACACCACTCTCTACATAACATACAAAATAATCAATTTTCTACTTTTGTCACAAATTTAAGCAATAAGACTATTTACATTAACAAGAACCGAATAATGGGGAAAATTGATACAGATATTGAATTAGTGCATAATTATGATAAAGCAGGGAATAAGAGAGTTAACGAGGAAATTTGTAATGTTATTACTGCTTCGGATGAAATTATTGCTCTTAGAAAAGCTGAATTGTCTCCAGCTGATTTTCAACTTGATCATTTGGAACCTGAACAAAAACAAATTTTCCTTGACCTATTAATGAATAAATTTCAAGCTTTTTCAAAGTCAGTTAAAACCCTTGGCCATTGCGACAGGGTTGTTCCACAGATTACTCTTAAAAATTCAAGTCCTCTGAAAACCCTTCCTTTTCCTGTCCCTCAGGCACTTCAACAAGAACTAAGAGATCAAATTAATGAGTTATTAGAAGCTCAAATTATCGAGCGTGCAAATTCGCATTGGAGTGCTCCTCTTCTACTGGTTAAAAAAAAATGGACCCCTCGGATCCCTCGGCAAAACCTAAATATAGAATGGCACTGGATCTCAGATTATTGAACTCTGCAATACAGAATTCAGCATACCCACTCCCCCGAATTTCCACACTAATCAACAGCATTTCAGCTTATAAATATTATTGTGTGTTAGATCTGAAGAATGCTTTTTGGCAAATTGCCCTCCCTGAACACTTGCAAGATTACACTACTTTTGTTACCCCATTTGGCTCATTCAGATCAAAGAGGATGGTTTTTGGGCTAAAGACAAGTGCTTCCACATTTCAGGAACTCTCCGATTCCCTGTGTCAGGAGTTACAATGTAAAAACATTACTGGTATTTTTTGCTATATAGATGACTACATTGTCTGTGGAAATTCATTTGATCAGGTTTTAGAGAGAGTTACGGCATTGTTAGATGTATTAATTGCTCACAACATTACCCTGTCTCCATCCAAATGTGTTTTCTTTAAAGATGTGATAGATTACTTGGGATTTAATATATCTCATAATTCCATTAAGCCCATATCATCCAATATTTCTAAGATTACTGCATTCCAACCCCCTACTACTGTTAAACAAGTCAGGAAATTCTTAGGATTGTGTGGATTTTATAGATCTCTTATTCCTGAGTATGCTAAATTAACAGATTGTCTCACTGACTTAACGAGAAAGAATTCAAAATTTAATTGGAATGCCAAACATCAATTTGCCTTTGAAAAATTACAACAAATTTTCTTTTCACAACCCTTTGTCAAATTACCTGATTGGAATAAGGATTTCTTTTTGCAAACCGATGCAAGTTATTCTGGGATTTGTGCGGTTCTGTTACAAGAGTATGAGGATGGGTATCACCCAGTTTCATATTACAGTAAAGGGTTAAATAAAGCTGAGAAAAATTACCCGCCTATAAAACTTGAATTGTATGCTATTTACAAGGGTATGATGGCATTTAAGGACTACATTTTTCACAGAAAAGTTAGAATTTTGAGCGATAGTAAACCTTTGAAACATTATAAGAAAACTACATCTCCGGCAGCTATAGAAACACGTTGGTTAATGGCCATTAGTGAATTTGAATATGAAATAGAATATTTACCAGGGGAAAAAAATATTCTTGCGGACTATGGTTCAAGGGCCCCTGATCCTGATTTTAAGCAATCTGCTATTAAGGATACTGCGGAAGGTCCCATTATCCCATTTACTGAGTTAGGAGAACATGATTTAGTTAATGCACTTGATCAATCTGTTACACCAATGGAAATTGCAAAAGATACACTATTACAGGAGCAAAAAGCAGATACCAATGTTCAGGAAATTATCTCCATGCTAAAGTCTGGCTCTTTAATAAATGCAAATAAAGTTCAGAATTTTTTTGTATCACCTCTTTCTGGTGTATTAATGTATAAAAATAACAAAACTAAAGACAGTGGTTGTATAGTGGTTCCCGAGTCATTAAACGCTAAAGTACTAAAAATTGCTCATGTTTCTCACACGGGGATTCACAAAACTTTTGAGATTATGTCTAGATCCTATTTTTGGAAGGGTATGTTTGGCAGTGTGCAAAATTATGTGTTGTCATGTGAAGAGTGTATTAAAAACAAACCTTATAATAACAAACCAAGTAGATTTGGGGATGTTCCTATTCCGGACAAAGTTAATGATATTGTAAGTTTAGATATTCTGGGCCCTATAAAGCACTATGGAAATGTATTGACAATTTTAGATCATTATTCTAAACATGCTATGTTCTATCCGTTGACCAATATTACGGCAGAAACGGTGGCCAAACACTTTATTAATTATATTGCTACATTTGGTAGAATGACCTTAGTGCTCACAGACAGGGGTAAACAATTTATCTCTGAGGTTTTTGACAAGGTAAACAAAGCGCTAGGTATAGTACCCTCTCACACGTCTCCATTTAACCCAAAATGCAACGGGCAAAGTGAACGTATAAACTCAGCAGCCAAGGCGGCAATTATTAGTTTAACTGAGAAAGGTGTGTCATTTCAAAATGCTATCCTGATTCATCAGTCTATGTATAATGGGACAATTCATAGTACAACTGGGTTCACACCCAACATGCTTCATTTTGGCAGAAATCTGTCTTTGGTGTTTGATACGTATAATGAAAATATTCAACCTATACAATTAGATAAGGCTCATTATCTTAATGAGGTGTTAACTGATTTGAAAATAACTAATGAAACAGCCTATAGTAACCTTAAAGACAAGCGAGCTTCACAAAACAACAAACAGTTTCAGCGTTCAAGTGTTAGAAATGTTAAGGAAGGAGATATTGTTTACTTGAGAGCAAAGTATGGTTTTAAGTCAACATTTACAGGCCCGTATAGTGTTATTCAAAAATTAAATGATTTAAACTACAAGATTCAACTTCTCGATAATCCACATGCTAGGTCTTTTATTGTGCATGTTGACCGGCTAAGAGTAGCCCCTCCTAGGAAACACAATTTAATTAGTTCACAGGAAGTGCAACCCCCTACTGTACCTAAATACTATTTACGTTCCCATTCATAAGCTATGGTAGGTCGCTCGGGAAAATTTGTTGTTCTTGAGGACATGTCTGTGCCAGTGATTTTTAGTATTGTGTTGTTATTGTGGTATGTTTAGTCGTAATATGCAATATGTATACTGCTCTTTCTCCCTTATATAAGAAAAGGGCTTGTTTACAATTGTGTCCTGGGCAATTGTGGTGGTTTTTTCCTCTATGTTGATAATGTTTACAAACATGGGGATTGTTTTTTTGTGTTTTATGTAATTTAGCTATGTTCTATTTTTTGATACAATGCTCGGGGTATAGTTATTCATAATACAGAATCAAATCTTTGCCTATGAATTGATCATGGTGATTTGATGTTAGTCATTAGTTGTCTGAGAGAATGGGTGTTTACTGCATTTTTGGGGTAATTTCTGTTCATCAGGATTAGTATTTAGCAGAGGTTATGGTGTGGTCATTGATTTTAATTATGGCATATCTGTTGATTTTTGATTGGTGTACTGTACACTTTGTTTTATTGTTCATCCACTTGGAAACTCTGTGTTTATGCTGGCGTAAACATTATCCATGGTTGATTTTCTTTGGGGATCAATAATTTGACAATTGGGTTGGTATGTCAATGTGTCATTGTAAATTTGTTTTCATTATAATTACTCCAAGGGTGTTGTTGTATCTAATTAGTTTTTGTTCAGTTTTATAATTAGGTGTAGATGGGCGGTAAAAGATTTGGGTATGCTTAAGGTAGGCGGAAGTACTTTGTTTATACACTTGCCATGACGTATTTGGGGTGGTTACCACTTATTTCCTCAAGTTCAAAAAAAAAAAAAAAAAAGGAGTAGAAATCTCTAAGTTAATAAGTAATTGTTTTTTTTTTTTTTTTTTTTTTTTTGTATTTTTATTTTTTCCTTTTTTGTAAATTCTTCACTTGGTAGAAAATGTAACAGTTAGAAAACCGGTTCAATGGAACCATATACATTTGTATGATGGATAATTATGTTGAAGCTGTATGCATAATAGTTACTGCTAAAGAAAAATGAAAATGAATTGTCACGTTTAAGTTTTGGTTACATGTTTTTAATGTATGGCTGAATATTGCCATAGTAGAGTTATTTTTTGGGTTAAGTATGTATGACACCACATTTTAAATCATGTATGTTAACTATGCTGTCACTGATGGTGTTTACCAATATGTTTGAAGTGTTTTGTGAGACTTCAGGTCTTAATAAGAGCTGGTGTGGTATCTCTTACATGTTGTAGAGAATTTTTTCGTCCTATTTTGTACAGGCTGTTGGTGAGATTTTACTAACTTGCAGTTGAACATTTGTGGGAATGGGGGGATACTCACCTTGTGGCGGTTTCAATTTTTGGTTGGATGTTTAATATCTGTGTTGTTAATGTTGTGTTTTGAAAAAAAAAAAAAAACATTTTGGGGTCACGTTTACGAAAATTATTATAGTCAAAACAATTGATTTTGTTTTTCATTATATATTTATACAGTGAAATTTAAAAGTTTATTATGTTGCAGAATTGGTTCTAATGATAGTAGTGTGCTAGTCTCAACACCGCATGGACTGGTTAGTTTTCTTTTTTTTTTTCCTTTTTTTTTTCTTCTCGTACCACTGGAAGAATGTGGTGGATACATAACGTAATGAAACTTCAATGAACACTCTACGAAAAATCGCTAAGTCCAGCGCCTCCCCCTCCCCCAATTTGACGAAGAAAACTATAAATGGAATCTCCCAATCGCCCGGCCGCGCAAAGAGAAGCAGCAGTTTTTTTGGCAAAGGAGACCAAGACAGGAAGTATCTGACGCACCCCCAATTTATGACCACAGAAGAATTCAGACTCCTCCCACGCGGGAAACAGGGAGTGACGGTTGCAACGAAAAGCTGCGATGAGCCAAGATGGAATCAATTAAGGAGAGAAAAAGTAGCGAAAAAGAAGAGAAAGGGGGATCTGGCAAGGGAGGTGAAGAAAAGAAGTAAAGTGAAGCCAAACGACACACAAGAACAGATATAAGGATCTGCACCACAGATTGCGGGAAGATTTTTAGAGATTTTTCAGAACCAGTCGATTTTGTGAACGGATATGGGGCCGGATTTGTGTATCTCTGGATATTAGAATTTTGAGCACCAATTCCTGTACCCAATCATCCGGGGTGATGGACAGCATCAACCACCTAAAGAGATAATATGTACAAGGATGAAGGAGATTGTAGAAATTGTAGAGAGCCAGAAATGTATTAAATAAGAAAACCTGAATAAACCCGGGTAACCCCATGTGGTGAGTTTGTTTTTTTTTTTTTATGATGGATTCTTGCATTTTCTGAACGCCGAGCCAGAGTATTTCACTCCAATGCAATGTACAGTTGTTTTTTTATGTCGTGTTTAATTGCGGAATGTAAGTGAGCAATTTTTGCTGTTCGAGAATTTAACTTTATAATTTGTTTTTTTTTTCATCTAGTCTTATTATAATGTTTTGTGATTTTTGTTTTAAGCACTAACGATCACGCGGCCTAATGTAATCATTTTCAAAATTTAATGTTATTTGCTCACTGCATCCCAGATGTGGTTGTTTCTTTTAAAATTGGAGCAATGCTCAAAGCTATTTTTCCTTTTCAGCAGGATATTTATCTTTTTCTTTCAGCAGAAATAATTACTTGGGAATTTCAGTTTTCTTTTAATTATGTTTTTACATTATGTTAGGAGGTAATTTATTGAAGATTATAGAATGATTATTACATTTAATTAGCTTTTTAACTTACTACACCACAATTGCATACTGTATTATTGTAGGAACTGAAACACTGTAACACTAGTGATAATGGAGCTATTTAATTTGGTCCTTAACGTGTTACGTGCAACACTTTTACGTAAAAAAGCGTTTCAAAAACGAATAAATGATTTGAAGTAATCCTCTATCGTGATTTTTTTAGGTGCAGACATTAGTAATCGTCTCAATTAATAATGCTATCGAATTTATGTAATGAAAAAAGTCAAAGTAATGAAAGTCTTTCGAAGGACGCATCAACTGTATACGTATCACTAAGTTGCTTATTTGGGGTTCAAAGTTTACTATTTTCTGAAGCTTCTATATTTTAATTGGCCAACAAGTTGTGGTCCAAATTTTATATACTCTTAGACGTGAAACAAGTAAATAAATTGTGGTATTGTAAATGTTAAATGGTCTATGATACTTTAGTTTAAAGCAATGTTCGTGGTTGTGGATACATTGGAGAAAGGGTATTTTATTAGAAAAAATATGATGGAAAAACCGTGAGAAGTCATAGCTCCTAAAGTGAAAAATTATTAACAATGATCATTAATTTAAGATAAAGGATAGGAGACTCCTACAAAGATTCACTTTTTTTGTAATGTTGACATGTTTTTCAAATGTAAATACTTCAGCAATGCTAGTTTTCTCTCGAAGTTATAAAGCTTGCATTTACATGATTAAGAATGGTGTTTATTGTAAAGAAACTTTTGTTACAGCAGTAACAATCTTCGTAACCGTAATCATATGTGAAAGCACCTTGTAAACTGAAATATAACGTTCATTGATTTAATTATCTCTAATGTTTTTAATTTTATTTGTTTCTCATTAA
>JAXGGA010020987.1:0-17333 GCA_038373865.1 Uloborus plumipes | reverse complement strand
CGTTACAGTAATTGCCAAACTGTAGAAATATGTCCCTTTTCTATAGAAACATTCTTATTCACTCTCTCATTAGAACCTATGTTGAGTTTTAGTCCTTTAAATATGCTTATTCACTTATACGTCTCTCTCACTTATGCGCCTTTTTCTGTTGGTCCCTAGGGCAGGCGCATAAGTGAGAGTTCATGGTATTTTTAGCAGACAGTTACATCGTTTCTAATTTCTAGGGACAGTTGTGCAGTTAAATGAAAAATGATCAAATAAGCTTTGTGCTAAAATATAATCAAAGCTAAAAATTAAAGTAAATAAAGCACAAATTAAGCAGAAAGTACAGCAAATAGCTATTTCAAGGCTACAAGAAGCAGTGACTGAGTTCTCTCACAGCTTTCATGCTATGTGCTGGGCTTTTTTCACTGAGGAAGGTAGCCTTTGTATGAAATAGTTATTTGATATACTTTCGGCCTAAGCTGTGCAGTTGTTTTGTAACTATTTCCATATATTGCTAAAGGAGCTTTAAAAGAATATTTTAACGTAATGGTTATATAAATATTCACATTCATTGATTTGTTAAATAGAAACAAGAATTTTAAACATATTGTATCAAAACTTTATTGAAGAAACAATGTTTTTGAAATTAAATATCTCTAGCAATTACTTTGTTCATAACACCTCTGATCATTTTATCAAAAAAATTTCATAAGTCGTATGAAAAGCTTTCAAAGCTCATTTTAGCATCGGGGAAATTTAATCTGATTGTCCGCTGGAATTTAATCTTCCAAGAGTCTTCAAAGAAATCGATGAATAAAAATGAATTCACGCAATACAGATAAATTCAAAAGTGATAAAACTGATATTTTATAGCTAAATGAAAGAAAAGCTGATTGCTGCTTGAATGCTTTGATAATTTTCAATATTTTAATAATTTTCTTATGATACGATGTAACTTAAGAAATCCTTTTGCATATCATTATAGCTTCAGTTCTAATCATACAAAAAACGGACTAACTTGATATGCAAGTATTATTTACAGTTTTTAAATTATGTACGTTTTTAAATATTTTATTTTTGATATCCGCCTCATACTATGAAAAATATATGATAAAATCATTCAAAAAATAGTTCAGTTCAGAGCTGTACATTTTCCGAAATATATTTTTAACGAAAATTCGAATACTTAATATTTCTACTTGACTAGTAAAATATCTATAATATTGTTATTTATTAAAGCTGATTAGAAATAATATTAAAAGCAATAAAAAAGTTACGTTTACCAATAATAAGCTAAATTTTCTTTAAACAAAGAGAAAGTCAGTTAATCTGAATTATAGCCAGATTTTAGCTCTGAATTTTCCTTTTTTGTTTCACCGAGTATAACGTTTGTTTTAATAAAAAAATATTTATTTTATGAGAAGCAAAGTCTTTATTTTTTAAATGTAACAGAACCAAAATCCATTTATCTTAAATAATAGGAGGGAAACTTGTGATATTTAAGTGAGATTTGTTTTACAATCACATCCTTCCTTTTGGATAATATAGGATATATCTGTACCTCAGAACCAGAACGACGTAAGTCCAAAAATGGCGATTTTCACTTTATTAGTGCATTGTGTATAGAATCTTATCCCGCATTGACCCATATGAACAGTATTCTATAAAACAAATTCCTTCACAATTGTTTAGCACCATTAAAAGAGCGTGAGTCCTATACTTTGCATGCATCCATCAATCATTTTTCCCCTCTTCTGAAAAGTTACAAAAATGGACTTACGTCAGTCTGGTTCCGAGGTACAGATATATCATTGAAATAACAGCCAAGCCTAAATTCTTGCAATAGCTATTTCGACCAATATGATTTTAACTGCTGTTATTAACGAGCATCTGTTTGTTTTAATTTACACAATTTGCTTTCATTTATCCCATATAGGGCGGAACTGCGTAAAATTAAACTAACTTTTTATAGTGTGGTAGTGAAGAAAACCAACGGTAGACCCGCAAATTTTGTAAAAAGAATTTATAATCGCCATTTCAGGATATAAATTATACTCTCTACCGTTTGAGGTAAATACTACTTAGGGGAAGACCGCCTATATTGGACCCCCTAAGAACAGGAGGCCTGTGTCGCTCAATGTGAAGCAAAACAGAAATGCAAAATGGGGCATCGTAAGCTAAATTTAATCAGGAACCCCCCTAGAAGCTTATATTTTCTGAAAATATGAAAATTATTTTTTAAAAAATTATCTTATAAAAAGTTGCAAAAGTCCAATTTAGGAATATATGCGCCTAAATTGAACCATGTGCTTCCTAAATTGGACCGTACCAGGAAATCATAGAATAATTTATATTTGAACTATACCACTTTTTTTCAGGATTTGCAATAGAATTTCTTTTACTTCAGCCTCACTTAGGCACTGTTGATAAACTCGCCGAAGGCATTTCATACACTTAATCCTGTTTTGCACTTCATCTCTATGACAAATATTGCAATAATAATTGTTTTGTGCAGTATCGTGCTTCTTTTTGTGTGACTTTTTCTGTTCTATGCCTCTTTTATAAGGCGTTAGAATGATTGCTGAGATAGCCTTCTTTTTTGTTCCTTCTATTTTTTAGGCAAAGGTGATATGTGAGCCGGCTTTAAAAAATTATAGTTAGAGTTGACAATCATGTTTTGATGAGAATTATCCTCTGATTCTGCAGAACTTAATTTAAGTCGTAGCTAGTTCTTGTACATAGTGTACAACTTACACCGAACATGTACCTGTTCACTTTGAGTAGTTTTATGTGGGCTACTTGTTTCTAATTTTGCTGCAGCAGAAGATGTTCTCGCCTCCATGTATCACATGCTCGATAACTGTATATGTAGACAAAGGGAATAAAGTCCACATCTATGTGAATGATGTGCTTAAAAAGAAAGCATTATTATATCTAACTCGTTAGCCAAGTTTATTGCATCAATGTTCTTTATGTAAGTGCTGTGCCTATCCATTACTACAAGGGCATTCTTTTCACATTGCTTGGCTTAACAGTTTTTGTGAAATGTTGAATCAATTGTGTGAATTATCGTTTGTGATCCAACCTTTTTTTGAACAAGCATACTGTTTACCAGGGAAGCTGTCACAATAACTTCATACATAGAATGTAATCTTTTGAAAATAAGCATGGGGAGCTTGCAATTCTGTTGCACTCATGGAGCAAATAACCAGTGTGTTTCTACCACGTTCACCTCTCATTACTGCCCCAACCTGGTGTTTACCTCTATACGTCAATGTATTTTTGGGGGTTTTAGACAGTGAAAACACCGGCTTCTTCTACATTGAACATTTTAATAGCATATAAATTGTTTCCTTTTAAAATCGTTTCGAAAATATCAAAGAATTTCATATTTTTTCTCGGTAAACCATCATAAATTTTATTTAAGGTAATAACTATGTTTAACAACCTGAAACTGCAGTTAAATGGATGAAGAGAAAAAAAAAACATTCATTTTAAGAAGTTGCAGCTTCTGCTTGACAAAAATGTGCTTGATAAAAGAAGTTTAAATGAATATCGTGAATAGGTGTTAAAGTATGCTTAAAATAATTTTAACTACACTATTAAATAAGACGAGTCTCTTATTTTATGTTACGATTAATAAAAAAGTCTTGTTTAAAATCATATTCTTAAACTGGACCACCGGTCCAATATAGGAAAATTTTTTCGGTCCAATAAAGGAAAACAAGCCATTTTTTATTCTTCAGCTCATTGCTCTGTCAAAAATTATCACAATCGCGCATGTAAATACATCGATGCAATCCTTATTAAACACAGATTTTAACACTGTAACAGCATTTTACCGCAGTTCACAAGTTTTTAAGTTATCTTTCTAGAAACAAGTCCGCAAAATAAGATTTCGCACGTCTTCAACACAAATCAAGCCGTAACTCACGCTAAACAGTTCGAAGACTGGTGAAACTTCATACACATTGATTTTATTCCTAAAGCTTAATATTTCTACTGTTGAAGTGTATCACAGATCTCTGTACTAGATTTTAAGCCCGAGGTCCAATTTAAGCAGTGGTCCAATATAGGCGGTCTTCCCCTACATTAATGCATAATCTTTCCTCACACTAGTTCAAATAGTTTTGAGCTACATTCTTGAAAAAATACAATTTAAACTAGTTCATTCTGAACTATTTGTTAGAGAAAACTGACAAATTTTTATTTATTTATTTTTTTTTTTGCCTTTCATTTGTTTTAATCTGACTGAAGCATTTTCTTACTTTAATAATAAACGAATCTTTCAAGATAATAGCTTATACAACACTTTACAGCATTTTGGTGACTACCCTAAACTATTTTCAAATACAAGCTCATTTGAAAAATAAGTCCCCAGCTCTTCAGATTGCCTCCAGATATAACAAGAAGTTCTGTCAAGAACTAAACGAGCCTACTTTCCCGTACATCGACATTGGCATTAGCATCTGATCAATACTCTCTTGATTATCTGAAACTAAAAATTATGTCAAACATATCTTTATAGCTCTTAAAGCTGATTTCTGAATGCAAAATATACCCCTCTCATCAGATAAAATAGACACGTAAAAAGTAAATAAACGAGTCAATAAAGTTTTGTCGCACCTTTTAAAGAATGTAACTGTTATAGTTCTTCTGTAGAAAAATTCCACAATCGTTTTCAAAAGAAAAAAAAATAAATAAAATAAAAGTACAAAGAACTTCAAAACACATTTTATCAAAGAAAGAAAAAAAAGTCGTTCGTTAATAAAATGTCTTGAATTTCATTTTTAATCCGTTGCCAGTTGTTAAATATAAATAAGGAATAAAATGCTCTCGTGAATGAAAAATTTTTGTTGACAAAAAAAAAATCGTCTGATAAAAAAAAAATAATAATAAATTAAACAAAACAAATAAATAAACAAAAAATCGTCTGCCCAGTCAGTCATTTTTTCTGAGCCTGCATTTCCGCCATGTTTGCGGAGTCGGAGTCGGAATCAGAGTCCTCACAGAAGATTATTCAGAAAAGTACTTTACAATACATTATTTATCAAAACCATTTTCTTACAAAGTTAGTTTGAAGGAAATCCGCCTTGAAGTTCAGAAACAACGTTCAATTTAAATTTCTCCGTAGGCGCTCATGCTAAAATTTTTTCTGAATGGTTCATCATTGAACGAAAAATGGTTCAAAGTGAAAAGTGAAATATAGGAATGAGCCTCTCCGAGATCTTTCGAACAAAAAAAAGTTTATTCAATTCGGACGGTTCACTTAAAAGTTATTAGGTGGGGAAAGGTGTTTGAACGGTTCAATGTTGAACGAAAAAAATGTTCAAATTGAAAATTTAAATACGGTAATGAAGCATCCTTGCCGAGATCTTTTGAACAAAAAAAAGTTTGTTTAAATCGGACTGTTCATTCAAAAGTTATTAGGTGTGAGGGCTTGTTTGAACGGTTCAATGTTGAACGAAAGTTTGTTCAAATCGGAAATTTAAAAACGGGGATGAAGTATCCTTGCCGAGATCTTTCGAACAAAAAAAAAGTTTGTTTAAATCGGACGGTTCACTCAAAAGTTATTAGGTGTGAGGGCTTGTTTGAACGGTTCAATGTTGAACGAAAATTTGTTCAAATCGGAAATTTAAAAACGGGGATGAAGTATCCTTGCCGAGATCTTTCGAACAAAAAAAAAGTTTGTTTAAATCGGACGGTTCACTCAAAAGTTATTAGGGGTGAGAGCTTGTTTGAACGGTTCAATGTTGAACGAAAAATTGTTCAAATCGAAAATGTAGATACGGGAATGAAGTATCCTTGAAAAGATCTTTCGAATAAAAAAAAAGTTTGTTCAAATCGGACTGTTCATTCAAAAGTTAGTATCGCGGGACCGGTTGTTTGAACGGCTCAAAGTTGAACCAAAAATTGTTCAAATCAAAAAATCAAATATGGGAATGAGCTGTACTCGCCGAGATCTTTCCAACAAAAAAAAGTTCGTCCAAATCGGAATGTTCATTCAAAAGTTATTAGGGGGGGGACAGACAGACAGACCGACTGACAGACCGACAGACCGACACACAAATTCCCCATCTCAATACCCTACTTTCAAATTTTTAATTTTTCGATATTTATTTCATTTTTTTGTTTCTTTTTGACTTTTTTTTACTTGGCGATATTTTTTGGACTTGGCGATATTTTTTGGACTTCGCGACATTTTTTAGATGCATTAAGCCAATTTTAATGCTTTTTTCGTCTCTTTTATTTTTAACGGGAAAGTAGGCTAAAAATTAGCTCAAATATTAGTCCTTAAAATCTATATTTGGAATATTAATTTGTATGTAATATTCATTACGATATCCCACGAGAAAGGAACACTTCTCAAATAGTTTTTAAATCCTCTCTCGGTCTGTAATAAATACTAAAATTGGCTAAACTTTCATCAGGTGGTAGGCACTGTCCCCCATATGGGGTGAGGCGGGGGGGGGGGGTCAAGCCCTCTCTTAGAAACTAGAATTATCTAGCTTTTAGTACAATTTGTTCAAAAAAAAATCATGACTTTTTCAACCATCAATCAATAAGTAACTAAAAAGACCAAAATTAAATAACTTTAATCTTCACTGAAACTTCTTTACAGGATTAAAATATCCAGCTAAGCTGTTGGAAAACTATCTGAGATTCCCCCTCCCCCCGCCCGAAATTGCGAGAAATAATCTTTAAAAAAGCAGTTGCTTTACGTATGTACAAGCAATTGATAATTAGTTACGCATAGTTCAGTAGAGAATGAATAAACAAGAAGTTCTGTCAAGAACTAAACGAGCCTACTTTCCCGTACATCGACATCGGCATTCTCGCATCTGATCATTATTCTCTTGATTATCTGAGACTTAAAATTATGTCAAATAAACCTTTTTAGCACTTAGAGCTGATTTCGAAAAGCAAAATATACCCCTTTCATCAGATGAAATAGACACGTAAAAAGTAATTAACGAATAAATAAAGTTTTGTCGCACCTTTTAAAGAGTGTAACTGTTACAGTTCCTCCGTAGAAAAAATCCTCCATCGTTTTCAAAAAAAAAAAAATAATAATAAAATAATAATAATAATAAAATAAATAAATAAATAAATAAAAGTACAAAGAGCATCAAAACACATTTTATCAAAGAAAGAAAAAAAAAGAAAAAAAAAACTCGTCCGTTAATAAAATGTCTCGAATTTCACTTTTAATCTGTTGCCAGTTGTTAAATATAAATAAAGAATAAAATGTTCTCGTGAATGAAAAATTTTTGTTACAAAAAAAAACATCGTCTGCCAAATAATAATAATAATAATAATAATAATAAATAAAATAAAACAAATGAATAAATAAACAAAAAATCGTCTGCACAGTCAGTAATTTTTTTTTCTGAGCCTGCATTTCCGCCATGTTTGCAGAGTCGGAGTCGGAATCAGAGTCCTCACAGAAGATTACTCAGAAAAGTACTTAACAAACATTATTTATCAAAACCATTTTCTTACAAAGTTAGTTTGAAGGAAATCCGACTTTAAGTTCAGGATCAACATTCAACTTAAATTCCCGTAGACGCTAATGTTATTTTTTTTTTCTGAACGGTTCAATATTGAACGAAAAATGGTTCAAATCAAAAAGCAAAATATGGGAATGTATGGGAAACCCTCTCCGAGATCTTTCAAACAAAAAAAAGTTTATTCCATTCGGACGGTTCACTCAAAAGTTATTAGGTGGGGAAAGGTTGCTTGAGCGGTTCAATGTTGAACGAAAAATTGTTCAAATCAAAAATGTAGATACGGGAATGAAGTATCCTTGAAAAGATCTTTCGAACAAAAAAAAGTTTGTTCAAATCGGATTGTTCACTCAAAAGTTAGCATCGCGGGACCGGTTGTTTGAACGGTTCAAAGTTGAACCAAAAATTGTCCAAATCGAAAAATCAAATATGGGAATGAGCTGCACTCGCTGAGATCTTTCGAACAAAAAAAAAATTATTCCATTCGGACGGTTCACTCAAAAGTTATTAGGTGGAGAAAGGTTGCTTAAACGGTTCAATGTTGAACCAAAAGTGTTCAAATTGAAAATTTAAATACGGTAATAAAGTATCCTTGCCGAGATGCTTCAAACAAAAAAAAGTTTGTTTAAATTGGACTGTTCATTCAAAAGTTATTAGGGGTGACAGCTTGATTGAGCGGTTCAATGTTGAACGAAAAATTGTTCAAATCGGAAATGTAAATACGGGAATGAAGTACCTTGAAAAGTTCTTTCCAACAAAAAAAAGTTTGTTCAAATCGGACTGTTCATTAAAAAGTTAGTATCGCGGGACCGGTTTTTGAACGGCTCAAAATTGAACCAAAAATTGTTCAAATCAAAAAATCAAATATGGGAATGAGCTGTACTCGCCGAGATCTTTCCAACAAAAAAAAAATTTGTCCAAATCGGAATGTTCATTCAAAAGTTATTAGGGGGGGGGGACAGACAGACCGACCGACAGACCGACCGACCGACGCACAAATTCCCCATCTCAATACCCTACTTTCAAATTTTTATTTTTTCGATATTCATTTTACCTTTTTATTTTTTTAACTTGGCGATATTTTTTGGACTTGGCAATATTTTTTAGATGCATTAAGCTACTTTTAATACTTTTTTCGTCTTTCTTTTATTTTTAACGGGAAAGTAGGCTAAAAAAGGAGCGCTTCAACTGTCTAACTAAAACCTAAAGAAATCTGAATCCTCTACGCAAAGATTTATAAATGAAAGTATGCATCGCATCTTGAAGAGCAGCAAACAATTAAAGGAGAATAGAATTATTGGAGACACAAGCAAGAGGAGAAACGCAAGGAGTATAAACCAAACTTCGAATGAATCAGTTTAGTTCTGCTTTTCGAACTCGTTCCACTAAGATTAATGAGGTATGCAATTAGGGTAATAAGCAGAACAAGAATCAATTTACTTAATTCAAATTTGATTGAAGAAGAAAAATATGTAGCTACCTGTTTTAATTAGATGTTTTTTTTCGACGCAGTATGGAAAAAAGGAGAGAAAAAAGACTTATAAAACTGCTGTTTTATAAATAAATGTAGTATTTTTTAAAGCAAATACGTAGATGTTCAGAAATTTGAATGTTAAAGTTAATTATTTTTTGTTCGCAATTATTTCGATGCAAGGTATTTTAAAGATATCATTAGGACGACCAATTACTTGAAATAAAATCAATGTTAAGACAATAAGGTATTTTGAGGACTTTAGTTCGAGTGTATATTGTGTTATTTCCTTGTAATTAGTTTAAGGATATGTTAATATATTATTTTTGTAATTGCCAGTTATTATATGAGTAGCAAGTATTACTAGATTTGTCTTCAAGAAATCAAATCATCATTAAATTGAGTAATGTCCTATTAATTAAATAAAACATTTATTTTTTTCTTTTTAACTTAAATCTTTAAATTATATTTGCGTCGAAACATCAATCAATAAACTTATACATGTAGGAAATTCATCCTGAGATGTGCTTTGTTTCTTAAATTTGTTCTCGTGTCAATGTAACAGCCTGTTATCTTCTGCAAACTTTTAAATGTTTCCTTCAAACCTTAAAAAGATCTCTTCCCTTCAAACCACCGCTATTAGACCTTTTTTAATTTGATTTTATCGACATGAACAGTTCGTTCCGTTTTAACTCGCATAAGCTTTAATTTCACAACCGTTCGTCCAGATGCTTATTTTTAATGGAAAAAAATGCTTAAAATGAGGTGATAGACAGCAAGTACAAAGTGGTGTAGGTACCAAAATGCTGCGTTTCTTATATCGGTGAATATTGTTTGTCCTTATGTCAAAAGTTTTGTGTTCGAATTGTTATTTTTTAAATTTATTTTTATTACTATTATTTTTTTATGCACACATGTTCCCGAATGCACGTGACAAGTTTTACTACACAATTAAAGCTGAAACTTGCCCAACATTATTAAATAACTACTGCTCTAAGCTCATTTATAACTTTCTGTTTCTGATGTACCGTACCATTGGAATATCAGCACAAAACTTTTTAAATTGATTTTATATCATGCATCTTAACTGTCAGAGATCTCAGATGCATATTTTTTTCTACCGAAATGTTGCATTTTGGTTAATGCAAAAGTTACAATCGAGTTTTTTTTTTTTTTTTTAAAGAAACGAAAATTTAAGAATCAAGAGCATTCATAATGAAGATATATTTTCTTTAAAAAGAGTATTACATTACATTAAAAAAATATTAACTTAATATATTTCTATGTCACCTTATTAATAATAAAATATTAATGCACATAAAAAACCATACTCAATTGTGTTTATTAAAGCCATAACCATTACTTTCTTATCCTCAAAATATTTATTAAATAAAGCATCATTTTATGTTTCACGGGGTTTCATTATGGAATGGGATGGATTCATTGCCAATAAATCAACAGGAGTTGCTACATGGAGATGGAAGTATTTGCATAATTTATTACATCCTTTAATGGTGATAGCTTGTATGCGTATTTTTATCTCGCTATGACACATTGGAAGGAGAATACCGCAGACTTATTTTCAAAAACATCAATCAAACTCGAAAGACAATTTTCGAAAGCCTTTTAGACAGCAGTTAGTACTAAGTACAATTGAAAGTTTTATCTCTCTTTATTTTATTTTTGTTTCTTTATTTTTCATTTTATTTTATTTATTTAGTTTTTTTGTATGCTTGAAACATTCTTGTATTTTTTAAAATAATGCATGCAATAACATTGTCTTTTGTAACTGTAAAGCTATCTACAATTATTTTTGAAAGATCCTTTGAAGTTGCTTCGATTGGGTGGACCAAGGTCCTGATTTTTTAAAAATAATTATAACTCCGTTTAATTTAATTATTTCTTTCTTAATATTTTTTAAACAGTCAGAAATGAAAAGTCACTAACATCTGCTTTAGAATGTGCTGTTTTGTATTGCACAAAAAGCTGATGAAAAGCTAGTAAGCAATTAAATAACGTGCTTAAAGTGCATTAACCATGTAAGTTAACCGTATTTTAAGAAAAAAAAGATCAGTTTTCTTTAAATCTTAATATATATAAAACAAATTGAAAAGAAATCCTTTCTAGCTTTAGAAACTGTTCCTCAAATATATAACAAGGGAAAAGTTAGGCTTTTACTTGTTATATTTTATCACTGATGGTTAAAACAACGTTCGATATTCAATGTATGCTTTGATATTTTTAAGAACGTATGCTTGAAATGTAATGGTACATATCGTCGGTACCACGCTAAAATTACGAACGTGAAAATTGGCACTTTTCAGGAGACACTGAATATAACTTTAACCCACCTGACGTGTTTGGTTATTTTAAATTTTTAAATTTTTATAGATATCTTTAAGTGTAAAACTATCGCTTGAAGGTATCATTTTAACTTTAATTATTTGTGAGATTCGATCTTGAAAAACGAACAGTGTAAAACTATCGCTTGAAGGTATCATTTTAACTTTAATTATTTGCGAAATTCGATCTTGAAAAACGAACGTGAGAAACGCGATTTTTTACATTCGTTATTCTAGCATGGTGCCGACGATATGTGGAACATAGCATCCAGCATTAGACATAAAGTTTTATGCAGCTATTGAGCACGATTTTAATGTCATGCTAATGTCGACATAACTTTTTTCTTATTTTTTGTATTCTTTCGCATCGCATTGAGAACATAATATTTTTAAAAGTATCTTTTGGGACGATATTTACTTTATGTTTGGAAGAACCATTGTTACAGTAAGACACCAGGAAAAAAAAGATTAAATACGCGTTTATAGCAAGAAAAGGTGAAAAATGACCTTTTTCAGTTTTTAATTACTTTTACACTGCATTTCCCACGTTTAACTAATACATTTTGAAACGTGGTGACTACTGTAACAGCTTTTGTAGCAGCAGTGTAAAACTGTTTTTTGCATATTTAACATTCATTTTCCTACTTGATTAATGGGTTAAATGAATTATTACTACTTCAAACCATTCAAAAAATGGTATTTTATATAATTATCAAAAGTATTTATTAAAAGATTATCAAAAGAAAAAAAAATCATCAAGTATGAAGTGAAGCTAAGTTTAAGGTTATAACAGTTGAATGTTATACAGTAAAGAAAGTGTAGGCATACAATTGAAACAAAGCAGCGTTTTTATTGTAAAATATTCCGCACTGAATAGATGGATTTTTATCTCCGTTCTTCTCCACAGTTTTATCGTTCAAGTTGAGTATGATTTACAATATATTTCAATTTAAAACAAAAACGATCTGGTTTTCATTATTAAACATTTAGTTTCATTTTAATAAAATAAACAAACACAATGCATCGATGATTGCATGATAATCCTCAATACATAGGAAAACACTTAATAAAAAACACTGAAGCTTAAACAGCTGTTGGATCAAATATCAGCTCTAATTGCAAATGCTAAAGTAGTAAATCTTCCAATCAGCTTAACCAAAGACAGCACTAAGTTCATTATTCCTCAGCATAAGTCCAGCTAGCTTAAGCACTAACTTAATAGGATTTGAAATGCGATCAAGCTTCAAGCCTACAATGAAATTATGTTCCACCGCTTCATGGTGATAGGCTGTAAATAGTTCACCACGTAAAGAGTTAAGAAAGTCAATTGACTATAAAGAAGAATAATGAGGTAGTTCTTGTGATACAGTGTATAGATAACCATACCTACAGATAAGATATACCATATTCTACATTTTAATAAAACTATTTAGACTGACACGTGTTTGTTTGGAGAAAACATATAAGTGAACATTTCTGAACCATACTACGTAAAAAAAATCCCATCATAACTTTCTTCCATAAAATTTCTTTTGCAAGGACCTTCCAAAATTTAACGGGCTTCATTTGGAATTTTAAAAAAAAAGCTTTCAATAGGGTAAATCGACAAGTGATTTTCTTTTCTAAATATTTTCTTTTAATCTGGGGAAAAAAATAAAAAAGTGTTTTTTTTTCGGTGATTATACAAGAGTGACTTCCTTCTACACTGTAAAAAATGAATGTTGTTTTTATAGTATAATACAGCTAATTTTATAGTAATAAACTAAAAATGGCTCATTTTACAGTAATAAGCTGTTAAATTGCTAATTTGACAGTAATAAACAATAAAATGCTAATTTTACAGTTTATTACCGTGCATTTTCCAGTTTTAAACTGGAACTTCTGCTACCAGTATCATACTGTTGTTTTTACAGTATAATACAGCTAAGTTTAACGGTAATAAACTGCCAAATTTCTTTACTTTACAGTAAGAAACTGCAAAATTTGCTGGTTTTACAGTTTATTACTGTGCATTTTACCGTTTTAAATTGGAACCTCGGCTGCCAGTATTATACTGTAAAAGCAGTTCATTCTTTGCAGTGTATACATTTCCAAAAAGAGAATTACTTGAAATTGCTGAGGTGGGTGCGTCTATTCACTAGGCTAGAGCTCTTTTCTTATATTACGATTCCCAAAACATATTTTTGGGTGTTAAAAAGGCGCCAACCTTCCTAAGTTCTACCTTTTTTTAAAAAAAGTAATTGCATACATATTTTTTACTGTCAAGTGGCAAAGTCTAGTTTTTAATGATGGTATGATCTTTGGAAAATTATATCAAGTTTAAATGTTTATTCACTGGTCGGTCTATCCTACTTTTATTTTTTGAAAAATGTAGCTCCTTACTTATGACTGAAATAAACAGCAATTCATTAAATATGATGACAAAAATATATGCATCAGACCAAACACAGAAAAAACTGCGTTAAACATTTAGCAATTTAATATTTCAGTTGCATGAAACTGCAAGTGAGTGCTATGTTTTGCGAAAACAAATATTAAAACTAAATCCCTTCATGGGAGAACCTCGTTGAGGAAAACCCTCTGCATTCTACTATAATCCCATTTACATTCATCAAAATATCCTTAAGAAGCTGCCTCTGTCTTGGTTTCTGATGAAGCGCATTAAAATTCCACAAACGTTTTCGCCTGCCGGTAATAGCTTTTATTTTTCTCGCTGCATCTCGAGCATCACGTGGAAATAAGTACAACCACGTTTTAATGGTAGCAAAAGGGAGAAAGTATTGGAACAGCTGGCGACGCGGATGAATATTTGATGGCGAGACAATTTACGTTTGCACTTTTGGAATTATATCTTGCAAAACTTCGTACGTGAGCAAAAAGAATGTATAAATGCCATTAAATTTTTATAGAAAACGTGGGAAGACGCTCTTTGGAATGTTTCTTATTAATATGATGCATTTTTTAAAAGTACTGGAACAGCTCATTTGTTTTGTTTGTTCTAAGTCTTTTACTTAAATTTGTGCATAATTGATGATGAAGAAGCTTTTTTTAAATATGGCTGAGCTAGAAAGACCTAAAGATTTCACAATGTTTACATTTGCTTATTTAGCTAGAAACGAAAATTCTCTCTTCGGATGGAATTACATCATGTGCATCTCCTACTTAATTTTAAAGCAAATTTTTTGATTCATGAAAATTTTTTGATTCATTTGGTAGCAGAAAAAGAAAAAAAAAAGTTTAATGATATAGCTTGGCAACACCATTCCTTATTGATAGATAATCTTCCTGCATATTTTGCCACATTTTTATTTCAAAGAGAACGTAAATCAGTTTGAGATACTTTTCCACATATCAGAGAAAACGATTTTATAAAATTGGCTCTATAAAATCAACAGAAAATACGGTTAAAAGAAAAAAAATCATTAAAGAAAAAAAAATTGTGCTATATTGCTAAGCAAACTAACGAGTGCTGCTTAAAATCCGTAACTTAAAAAAAAAATCTTTATCCCTCCTCCTTTTAATACACCTTTTAATACTCCTGTTAATTACTTCTGTCTTCATAACATACAAATACAATCACAGAGCTGATGTTTTAGTTTTAGGGCTCTTTAGTAGATTTTGGTTTTCTTTTTACAAAACTTTCATATCGTTCTTGTTAGACCAAGAAATGTAGTCCTCATAACATACAAATATAATTACAATTATTTTCTATAAACACATAAAAATTACTACTTAAAATCAGAAAATACCCGTTTCCGACCCTTACTCAGCAAATGCATAGGAACAACGGCCGAAGACCATTCCCACCTTGATAAGGACCGCATCCACGGCATTCGTGGTCGGGTCAAACGAATAAGAAACACGCACCACGTCTCTGATGATGCGAGGTCGATGGTGATGATGAGCAGTTTAAAGCGTTCCTATTACGAATGCTGCAATAAATTGCCCCTTCGCATGCATAATGAAGTAGTTTGGGGGCATTTTACATAGTCGGAATGTTTTTCGGTAATGGCGACGTCATTTCAGGTAATATTGCTTTATGGGGAAATGAAGGGAAATGAGTATTTTGTGCTGATGGGGAGTTTTCGCCGTTTCCAATGTTCTTATTTATTTAAATGTGACTGATAAAGGATTATTTTACTTGGGTAAGTTGGAAAAATGAGTTCTGATCGAAACAAAAACAGTTTTTACGATGTAATACCTATTTATTTTGAAAGAAGTTAAAGTTCAGAGAGAAAAAATGGTTTCAATTGTTACATAGTTTAAGAAATACTTTATTACTAAGAGATAATCAAATACCTTTGTGCCGCATAGTAAGCGGTAATTAAACTACATATGAAACAGATGCATTGGAAAACAATTGAAGATATTTATTTCCTTTTACAAGGAGCCCGTTTTCGATGCAAAATAACTTGATGATGAAAAAACATCAGCCTAAATCCTAGTTTTGTCGGGTTCGTTTTTACCACTGAGCTCGCGTTTTTGCATTGAAAAATAGATATCTCGCCACCACCAAACACTTGTTTAATGAACACTGTTTTGCATCTATGCATTTCATATGTTGCTTATTTGTCTACTAAATACTATGTTACTCATATCACAGAGTTGATCTAACAGGATACTGTGTTACTCAAATCACAGAATTTATGCAACAGGTTCTTCTTGGGCTCTTCTATCACATAAACATGGAAGGGAAAAATGTATATTTTCTTAATTCCGTTTCTAATCTTAGATACAATTCACTTTTTTAGGCTAGTACCAATAGCGTGTATTTCATTTAATAATTTCTTCAGTACACAAATGTCTTTACAATTTGTAACTAATCTTGACTTCACTATTCTTCTATCATTTTTTTACCTCTGCTCATAATTTACATAAATATGTCGTAACATTATTAGGCATTAAATGGCAATTTGGGTATTTTAAAATTCAAAAATTTAAAAACATATAGACATTTGAAATTAAAATACATTGCTTAAGTTGCCCCATTCTTGTAATAATACATTTACATATACCGATAACACAAAAGAATACTGTCTTAATTTTGAAATGCTATATTTCATTTTTCTAGATGGTTACTTGCTATTAAATGAAAAATTTTTGTAGTTTAAAGTCACTGTGCAAACTATAAATGCATTTTTTATTGCATATGAAAACTAGAAGTAATATTTAATTAGAATCAAACCATCAACTCAGCCGCATTTTCTGCCACAAGATAGTTGTTTGCTGATGTGAAACACTAAGAAAATACATTCTTTCTCAAGTGCCTTTACAGACGGGGCTCAGATGGCAAGTTCTTGTTGGAAGAATTAATCGTGTCTCCCAAATAAGACAAATACCTTCCTTTCAATTTTGAAATGCCTTAACAGTCACTTTGTGCAAACACGCAAGCCTTAGATGGCATTATTTTTCTGCCGCATCCCGAGAATCCTCAAATTATTTACCGACTCAAAGTTGGGAAAGAAATTTGCATAATTTATGTGATGCGACTTCCAATTCCCTTGTCGGATTGAAGGAAGCGGTTGCCCGTGACTCGCTTATTTAGGTTCACTCACAAAACTCTTGTTTCGAAAAGTATCGGTCGGAATTTACAGATTTAGTCCATTTTAAGGGGTGGTCTAGAAACTGAGCCAGATGTTGTTTAGGATTTCCCTGTTTATCTTGTATTTTATTTAATATTTTACACCATTCATTTGTTTCTTTTCCTTAAAATCTTCAAAGTTAGAAAACTATACTTGACTTTTTTTACATTTTAAAACCGCACACAATTTGAACTGTCTGTACTCTTTTAGAATTATTATATATTTCTTTTTAAACACAGATAATCATTGTGATCTTATAAATTATTGGTATTTCAAAGTTTTTAACAACTCAGGTTTTAATGTAAAATTTATACTATTGCAAGTACATTCTGCGCATTTTATCTGAATACATTTGAAAAGTGCACTTCTTCTCTATGAGTCAAACTTACGTAATTTTTTTAACATTATTTAACGAAAGCATTGATTAAATTTTTACGGGGGGGGT
>JAXGGA010020986.1:0-17334 GCA_038373865.1 Uloborus plumipes | reverse complement strand
TGCTGAGATTCGATTGTGAAAAAGCAGAGAGCATAAACCTTTATTATAAATTATGCTAGTTTATTTAACTCTGAACTTGGATCACTACCTGCGATGTATAGCCTCAAAACTTTGCCATCGTGAGCCATCTTACATGGGAAAAGTTTGCAGGGTTCCTTTCTGCTAAATTTTAAGAACATTTGCCAGACATTACAGCTTTTGACACATCCCATAAGTATTTTTGACTCAATTCTTTGACGTCAACTTCTGGTAAAACGCGTTTTATTTTCTTAAAGTTCATGACTGGTAGATCTTACCAATATTGTTAGAATTCTCCAATAGTTCAACTAAAAGAATTTTGTCCAGTAGTCGGTTTATCAAGAGCCCCCGTTAACTTTCTAAGTGGTAATTCATTAAATGAAGAAAACATACCATAGCTTGTAGTGAGGGTTCTAAAGACTTTTCTGGAAGTCTAATAGCATCATTTGATTTTCCAGTGTTAACTGATGTGCCATCACAACCGATAGTTTTTATGTTCTTTATCAATAAAACTTTTTTTTTCTATAAATCGTGAAACTAAAGCTACAATTTCTTTTCTTGGGCCATTTACTGGAGAACCATGTCCGAAATATTTAGAGTCTGTTTCCTCAACCAAAGATAGATGTTCTTCTGCCATCCTAAAGCAGCTACGCTAGCGGAGTTGTACTTCGTTTACCATCACGGGGCCCCGATAGAAACGCGGGCACTGTGTGACGAGGGGCTTAGATTCCGTTTATAGTTTATATTATTTTACTTTTTACTCCACATTAATCACAGATGAGTCCCAGTTTCAAGTGTTATTTCAGTTAGATTCCACATTCATAAACAAGTTTCTAACCAAGCCGCATAGACTTGTAAAATGCTAGTTTTGGTGAAAATTACGTAAGTTCAGAATAAACGTGGGAGATTTAAATGTTGTTTAATATACTCTTTTTCAAACCCAATTTTGTCCTCCGACTTTGCGGTACACATTTTTCAACTTGAATTATTTTTAACATTTATTCTTAATATTTAAAAAAAAATTTTAAAAAATCATATTTTTGAAGAAATTCACAAACTTCAGGCCTCGTGCGGAACACCTAAACAATTTCTGATTAGACTGAAATTTTTTTGTGGAATATGTGGGTAGGTAGGGGCAACTTTTTATCAACTTAGTAAATTGAATTTCGAAAAAAAGTTTTTTTCGATACACCCTAATAAGCAGCACAGGTATTGTCATTTTTATGAAAAATAAATATTCACTCCCGAAATACACCATACTTAAGAACCTTTAAACAAATTTTGAAAGTGCTAATAGCGCAGAACTGCATAGCAATTTACCAAATGATCAGCAACATTTATACAAGCGCACTTTTGATAGATTCTGTCTTCCAACTGGCTTTATAGCTCCCTAACGTCCTATCACACCCTTTATAGTCTTTCATACCATTTTAGTGTGCGTTGAATGCTGCCTTATACCGTTGAAACCGATACACTAATTAGCCGAGTTAACACGACGACACACGGGGGAGGCATTTGTTCTTTAAGTAATTAATGTGGACGTCAAAGGTTATCATGTCAATGTGGAAGACACGTGTTGCCCCAATTTTAATTTACGCACAAACATGTACTCGTTCGATCAGTTGTTATTTTTATAGTTCATTTTGACATCACTGGCTGAGAGACAACGGTTTTGAAAACGGTTGTACGCAATGCCTTGTCTTTTGTTATGAATTGTGAGTGAATGGTTTCTGATGATAAGATGTTCCTAAATATTCGTGGTACTTATTTTTTTTTTTTTTGGTCAAGTGCTTTGGTAAAGTGTACTTTAAGTTTGCTCTGATGTATAATTACAGTTACCTCTCCTGATTTTTGCAAGACATTATTATGGGGAACGGAATCACTTCAACTATCGGTGCATGAATTAAAATAGTTATTATTTTTACGAAGCTAGTTACTCACATTTACTTGATGACTACTAGTCTTAAGTATTGGTAAATAGTCCAGTTCATGGTACTGTAGTTTCTGTACGTCCAGTACACTCGACCGCAGCGAGTAGCACAAACACACTATGTCTAGACCGCAGCCTAGACTATATTCGTCTCCTTGATGCAGTTACAGTTGTGGTTAGCGACGTTCGTAGCGTCGTCGCATGCTTGGGAGCGCTTGTTTCTGTTGAAGTGTAGGGCTAAGCAGCTGCCTTAAACTCATGTTTCGCTACTGAAAGGGAGGTTAACCAAAACATGGTTACCCTCCCCTTATACTGTTAAAGTGTAGGGCTATAAGCAGCTGGCTCAAACTCATGGTTCTCTTCTGAAAGGGAAGGTAACTAAAAACTGGTAGGTCGCCTGAAACGGGTAAACATTCGCATGCCGCCGCATGGTGTTACAAGCACGGATGCATATGTATGATGTGTTTACCCATATACTACAGAGTTTCAATCGGCCTCAACGCAGCAGCGGTGAGAGAAAAAAAATCCACGCTAGGCTTACTTATTTTTTTCAAGCATTTTTTTTTTTTTCGTTTAAAAGGAATTCAGTTCAGATGATTCTCCAAAAAACTAGCAATATCATATCCGGGAAGAACAAAAAAAAAAAAAATAAATAAATAAATAAATAAATAAATAATAAAAAAAAACATAATAATTAAAAAAAAAAAACAGAAAATTGTTCTTAAATTTTTAACTGTAGAAAATTTTATTTTTAACTTGTTTCATTTCATGTGGAAAATATAGCTGATTTCATTTTGTTGCTAGGAATACTTTTAAATTATCAGAATATTACTGGCCTGTCCGATTTTTTCGTATAAATGTTGGGCAATTCTACCATTACGGTCGTAACAACCAAACTTGAAACACACATTATTATAATTTGGTTCGATAAAAAGAAATATTTCTTATGAAACGAAGGCATTTATTCTTTCCTATATTTTGATACGGATTTCGATTCCGAAAAAATAACATTTTTTAAAAAAGTTTGTTTTTTTTTGTTTGCAACGGTTGAATTTCTCTGTTCTTAGTTTATTTGAATTTTTTTATCTACATTACACAGATTAAGTGAGTACTAGTAAATTACACAGGTCTGCGATGAAAAAATTATTGCAAATTTAACTATTGGTTTCAACAGTATTTTATGTGCTGCTGCTTACGGAAAAAATAGTGAAAAAAATCCATCACCCTCACATAAGTCACAAATTTCGCCTGAAATTTGTTCATTTTTAGGGTTTTCAGGTTCAATATGCGCAAGATTCTTCAATATTAAAGCTTATATAAGTGTTAAATTTAGTTTGAATAATAGGGATTACATGGTGAACATGTTATTAAGCAATGTACGTTACTTGAAAAAAAATAATAAAATGTTTTTATTTATTTATTTGAATAAGACAATAAATCTAAACTGGGAAAATCCATTTCCTACTAAAACAAGACAATTATCTCTCAATTTGCTCCCTCCTAAGTCTTACTGTCCACTAGGGGTCATTATGAAGAATGTATTGAGCCTTGCATCTTGATTGCAATCAGTGACTGAGTGTAGAGCTATAGCCACTGTGGTATACAGATCTAACAGTTTTGTGCTCTTTTGAAGAAATGGCTACTAGAGGATAAGTAAACTCGCCTAACTGTTTCTGTTATATTAGTGAATCTTAACGGTAAAGAAGCATTCATTCATTTCATTTCATTTCACCCTCCAGGGTCCCCCGTACCTACCGCTTAGTGGTTTAACCGGGATAGGGCCCTGAAGAGCGCTCTGTTCTTAATTTTGAACCAGAACCTAGGGTCGAGCAAACCATAGGCCCTAGCACCCCCAGAGGTATCTTTTCGGTAAAGAAGCAACAAAGGAACATTTCCAATTTTGTTAAGAAGGTGTATTTTGCATAATTTGGTGTCAAACTACGGGACCAAGATAAATCTTATATAGCAGTATAGTGCATTATGCGTGTTTGGAAGAACCGAGATAATTGTTTCAAGGTAAGAAGAAATCGCTTCGCTTTGGATTACTTTGGAGAGAGCTTGAAAATCACAGCGCTGACTGAAATTTTTCTTCTCTAGTGCAAGGTTTTAATTTGAAAAACAGAAAAAAAAAAATTCATACCAAACCAACATACGTTCTGCTATTCGCCCTGTTCCTCATGGACCTGACTTGCCTAATTCCTTCTCAAAGACTTATAATAACTTTGCAACACATGTCCATCACTTTTATGCTCTTTTTAGCTAGTTTTGATTATTTTTCTGCTTTTACTTTATGATAAAATTTTTAAAAAAAATTCAAAATTATCCGTTTTTTTTTTTTTGTACTTTTTCCAAAAACTTCAACTTTATTTTGTAGGCAAGCCTTACGTGATAGAAAAAAACCAATACCATTTTTGAAATCAGCGCAAAAAAGAACATAAAGATCAGTTAACTAAATCAAAACAATTTTTAAAAAGTGTATTTTTGCAGACCTGTGTTATTTTTAAGTAAAGGTGTAAAAAAATGTGATCATTAATTCAGTAACTTAATATAACCAAGGTATGTCATTTTAAATTTTGCCTGAATATTTTCATGTCATATATTTAGGTTTAAAAAAAAAATGAGCGTCTTATCTGCCTCATGACGATACCGTTTATTCCTACCATTTTCTTAATTTTGATTAGATTTTTTGTAGTATTTATTTCTGAAGTGCTCTTATCGTATTTTTAAAGTTTGAAACTAAGGTATCTACTATTTTAGCTGTCGCCCTTTTGACCAACATATCTGTTTTATATAAAAAGTTTTGTTAATCCTACCTGCAATATACAGCTTTATTTGGAGATGACTAAAGAACAGCATTTCCAAAAATGAGGATGATGGCAAGCTTTTACTGTAAGCATATGTGAGTTTCTTAGCAGGTTCCCGGTTTAAAAAGCGACCATCTTTTATTGGACAAATTTCTAAACTTTTCAAAGATTTTTTTTTGTTTTTAGCATTGGACAGATTGCTACATAATTTTTGTTTGGACCTCAGTTACCGGGAAGTAAATTTTTTTAAATGGAAATCCGCCAACGCCTCGCGTCCCAGTGCTTCTGCTCACTGGCTCCTGCTCTTTCCCTATGCAGGATATGGTGGTGCAGTCTGGAACAGTCCAACTGCACCAGCATGCGTTACATGCTGGCGAAGTATGTATGCGACATGTGGCATACACACTACATATACAGGCAGAGGGAGAGAGACTGAGAGAGAGGGAGACTGAGAAAGAGGGAGACTGAGAGAGAGAGGGAGACTGAGAGAGAGAGGGAGACTGAGAGAGAGAGGGAGACTGAGAGAGACTGGACTGAGAGAGAGACTGAGAGAGAGACTGAGAGAGAGAGAGAGACTGAGAGAGAGAGAGAGAGAAACCTTCGCTATTTCTCCATTGCAAAAAACATAATTTTAATTAAAGATGTCAGAATCCAGATTCATTTTTACTCGTTAGTTTATTGTTATTATAATTATTATATACGGAGATATATTGTTATTATAATTATTATATATTATATATTTTTCTTTTTACAGTGCAGATTTTAAAGACACCACTTCAACACCACTTCATTTTAACCACTCTTTCGATATATTTTATCAAATATTTTCCTTTTTTTTTTCAAGTTTATTCATTACTTTTCAAAAGTTAAACTGATTTGACCATGAAAAAGAGTAAAGTAAAACAAAATCTAAAACGTTCTACGTACCAGTAACTAAGAAATATCTAAAAGTAAACTTATAAAAAGTTTGAACGCTTTTTTCAGAAAGGGTCAACACTTTCACTTATTCTAAGTATAAATAGGAAAATATGTCAGTGTAAGAGCGATTTCCAAAACTAACTACATTTTCAAACACTTTCCACTTTTTCAGTTATGAAAAATGCAAACAAATGTGTCAAAAGGAAATTGCTTTTAGTCTTATCAAAACATGTTAAGAAAGTCTTTCTTTATGGTTTTCACTCAACATTTTCATTACGTATCCAAGTTGGAGTCCATACTTGGAAACTAAGGATGTTATGTAAAGAATAAAAGGATAAGTATAAAAAGAAGGAACTGTAATATTGTTTTTACACGAGATAAAAATGCCTTGTGTTTTATATTTTTAAATGATAATTAAAAGAATAAGCGATATACGTTCTATTTAATACACGTTTTTTCTATAATATACGTTGTTTCATTAACTGCACCAGAAGATAATGCTCCAAATGTCAGAAATTGCCACAAATATCGTTACTGTCATTAAAAGTGTAATACCTTAAAAAAAAATCTGGTATGGACCCCACACTACTTCCTTTTACGTGTAAATTTCTTAGTAGTTGCCTTAAGTGTTAAAAAGAGTGCTTGGAGTGATCAAGGTAACAATTCAGATTTTAACATCATCTATTATTGCATTTTATTATTGCATATTTTAACATCATTCAGAAGATTTTTCGCAAAACATTGCCAATAGCGCCAAATTGAACCCAAATTCAAAAAAAAAAAAAAAAAGTTCACCAAATTTGTCGCCAACTTGGCAATATCTCGCCAAGTTGGCATCAAACACTTGGCGACCAAAAGCTTGGCGATATATCGCCAACTGGTCGTGCCAATTCATATCACTTGAGTCTGCATTGAAATTAACATTGATTTACCCCAAAAAAGGGGTAAAATACCCCCTTGGGAACATTCGAATGCAACCACGAGGGTAGGTGCACAACTAGACCATCCTCAGAGCGTACATACCAAGCTAGAAGTTACTACGGCATATAGTTTTTGAGTTATGCGACATACATACGCACATACATCCGCACATACGTACACTCTAAAAACAGTACCTCTAATTTGAAAGGCACAAGTCCATTGTACCTTTCATTTCCTTTGTTTAAAAGGCACATAGCTTTTGTGCCTGTGAAACTAACAGGCACCCAGAAAATCAAAGGTACAAAAAAGTTTTCTGCCTTTTAAGAGGCACAAAAAAATTATCCCGCGCAGTTGTGCCTCTTAATTTCGGAAAGCCCAGCCAAAAAAAATCTGCAGAAAATCTTTTAAAAAAATCTGCAGAAAATCAGAGCATATTTGGAACAAGCTTTCCGCAGAAAATTTGCAGTTTTTATCTGCAGATTTTCCGAAGAAAGCTCGTTCTAAACTTGCTCTGATTTTCTGCAGATTTTTTACAGAGATTTTCTGCACATTTTATGCAGAAAGCTTGTTCCAAATATGCTCTGATTTTCTGCTGATTTTCCTCAGAAAGCTTGTTCCAAATGTGCTCTAATTTTCTGCAGATTCATTGCACCAATTTTCTACAGATTTTTTAAAGAAAGTGTTCAAATTTGAAAGATTTTTTACAAAACCTATAAAATTGCTTACATATATAGAAAAGTAGTAATATGTTTTATAGCTATATATATATATATATATGTATATTTATAGTAAACTGATTCAAACAATTTTTAAAAAATTAGAAGTAGCCTGTTTTTAATTACCAGGGATCAATCCAGGATTTTTTTTTACCAGGGTTTTGTTTTTTGGAATTTGGTGAAAAACAGTTCAGACTTTTGTGAAAACTAATGTGCAACTTATTGAAAACTATTGTAATTTTGTAAAAAAAAAAAAAAAAAAAAAATATTTATTTATTTATTGCTAATTAAAAAATATTCACTATTTATCACAGAATTTTATTTTCGAAGTCCAATACGGACCGATTTTACTGCTAAACAGTATTGTCTAAATCGATAAATTCAAAAAAATTAGTTTGGAACGCACTTTCATAAAACTGAACGATAGTGTCTAAGCTAAAACATTATTTATTAATGAAATAGAATGTGGGACTGATTATTATGAGTTAAATATTTTTTGGTTGCATTTGCATTAAAAAAATTAGCCGTTTGGTTAATTTTTAGGGCCTTTGAATACTAAATACGGCCTTTAGAGGGGCCCCTACAAACATATCTTTAAAAAAAGGCCTTTATAGGGGCTTTTTAGGGCCAGTGGGAGCCCTGAAAATAGTAAAAAACTCGCGACAAAACAAAACAACAAGGCAATAATCGGCGAACAAGGGTTGCTTTGGCAAGTAAAAAGGCTACCAGTTTTGGCCAGTACTTTTAGTGGGAATCTAAAAGAAGATTGCACCAGATTAAGAAACATAAAAAAAACTCATCAAATGCAAAAAAGTATCAAAATATTGTTAGTACTTACTTCCGAATTGCAAAAAATTTGCAGGATAGAAGTTCCGGTCCCATAATATTTCTAGGGTTCGGCTTTGGTCCCATTCTTTGATTAAAAAGTCCTCTCGCTGAAAACTGCAGCAATCAGCAGGCAAACAATCTTTTAAAGGTAGGATAGAATAGCGATTCTCTTCATAAAAATGGATTAGTACATATAAACTTTTAAATTTCTCGGCGATTTGAGCCATTTTCGAACCTAATTCTTTCAATACTCAACGATTCAAAATTCAAATTGTTGGCGTTGAGTGCACACGCGGTTAACTGCACATGGCCAGTTAACGGTTATGACCACGGGATGTTGATTGTTGAAGAAAACATGTAGTCTTTGAAAACTGTCCCAAAAAACATTTTGCATTTATATCTCATTTATTTTGGTGAAGTAAAAATTTCCACTGTAGAAAGTAAATGATAAGAATATAATTTAGCATAGTACATTAATTTACATATTTAACTACTACTACTTTCACATTACTGCTTACAATCTTGTTGAAATTTATCAATCGCTATGGAAATTTTAAAAAGATCTTTTTAGGATCAAAATTTTGTTTACAGTTTTGTTATTGTGAAGTATTTTTTTTTTTTTTTTTGCCACTTCTTTTACTTTGCAAAAGAAAATAATCATGAAACTACCCATTTTAGCTTTTCGTAATAGAAATCTAATATAATTTTAAAATGTAGGCAAATTAAATGTTTTGCTGACCATAAAAATCTTCAAAATATTTGGAGGCTATTAAAAAGAATTTATTGTGAAAATGTTTGAAAATACTAAGAGAAAGCTTTTTTTTTTTTTTTTCCGTGTGTGTTGATTTTCTGTTAATCAAATTGAAGACAAAATACAGATTTTTTAAACCTTTAAAAAATCTGCACAATATTAAGAGAAAACTAAAAAGGATAATATTTCTGTGGATTTTCTACAGATTTTATTGAAGACAAAATGCAGATTTTTTCCCTCCTCTGAAAATCTGCAGAAATCTTTAATAAATCTTCAAAATAAATTTATTTCTGCAGATTTTTTGAAGATTATTTTTAGCTGGGAGTGAACTTTCAGAGGCACATTCCGAAACTAACGCATGCGCAAAGCGTGAATTCCACGACTAATTCTTTCACTTAACGAAAATGGAGTCCAGCACGACTAATTTCTTCAACCAGCTATTGCAAAATATTTGCGAAGTTCTTCAAATTTCTTCGACCGAAGCAAGGACTGTGGTCGAAGCTGTTAAAGATATCGGTGTCGAAGTACAAGAGGATCTGAAATTTGTTTCTGAGGATGACTTGACACACCTCAACAAGATCCAAAGGCGAAAGCTCATTGCATCTTGGCAGGAAACATGTATGTATTTCTTGTTTCGTTTTCTTTATTGCATGTAACTATCTTTTTCGAATTTTATAAGTTTCACTTCTTTTATTAAATTTTCTCTTTTAACTCTTATTTAACCATTTAAAAAATGATGTAAATCAACGATACCATGCTCTTATATTTTTTACTAAGCAGGCACGTAGATAGAAGTTTGTTAAGGGGGTGGTCCAAAGTTGGATGAACGCTAAATCAGAAGTAATAATTGATAGTGACATTTATTAAAGTTATTTTGATTAAAACTGTGATATGTTTTGATTAATTTAAACAATAATTAGTTAAAAGTGACAGAGTTATTAATTACAAATAATTAACTGAATTTTATTTGAAGGAGTAAGTAAATTATTGACAGTTTGCAGATTTCTGCAAAATTTCTTCAGTTTGAAATAAAACTGTAAAAAACTGCAGAAAGTCTGCAGAATAAAGTGATGTGAACAGTATTAGAAAAACAGTGGTCTTTCAGGAAGGTGGTGGTCCGGACCCCCTGGACTGGCTACGTCCTTGTACTATATAGGAATCCCAAAAGCAGAACACTATACCAAAGTTGCGACGTGCGTCGCATTACATTTACGTTTGAAAAAATTTCTGCTGAAATTCTACTTATTTCTTCTAAAACTAGATTCTCTGCAAATATTGTCTTTTGATTATATTTTATTAGAAAGAAATTCAAAGTTTCCAGCAAATTACATTTGTTCGGCAAAAAACGCTCTAAATGTCGCATTTTATGCGTCGTTTTCACGAACTTCAAATTTAAGTCGTATTTGAAGAAATTCGGATAATAACTGCAAAGTCTATTAGTATTGCATTTACTAATTTTTATTTTGTTATGTGTATATTATTCCCCCCCCCTTTTTTTTGGCTTAAAAAAAAGGCTAATATTTTCATAATATGCTGTCCTTTCAATTCTCATGCATTTTGGAACTTTATAAACAGTTATTGGCCTAACTCGCAATACTAACCAACACAAAAAATATTCCAAATACCAGGGTGTAAAAAAAATAATGATTTTTTTGAAAAAATAAGAAAAATCAGATTTATTTGATTTAAATCGATTTTTTTTATTTTTTAAAAAAAGACTTAAAAAACTTTTGTAATTGATTAGGTTATACTTATGAATATTAGTAAGCATGAAATTGATACTGGAAAAAATTTTTAAAACAACAAAATTTCAAGTATTATGTCACCAAAAAAATTTCATAGCATTCAATGCAAAACGATTTTAATACTAATGCATATGATTTAAATATCAAAAGTAATATAGATGACATAGTAACACACTGAAAAACATAAAAACAGGGGAAATAGAACAAACTGGAATTTGTTACATGTCTTTTAATTAGTATGCTCTTTTATTTATTTATTTTTGCCTTGAAAAACGTGTTAGCAGTTTCTTGCAACTTTTTAACATAGTATTATTATCCTTTAAAGTGAAAAGTGCTCTGTGAGATAAAAATCAAAAGAGAGTTAAATAAAAAAAATAATTAAATAAATGAACTCTTTTTTTTTTTGTGATTTAGGAATAAAGTTTACTCTTTTTGTATAGAAATGATGATATTAATTTTAAGTTTTCTTTTTACATTTAGTACAAATAAAGCCCTTACTACAGCAACAGGCCTAATTTTGTAGGACTTATATACACAACCATCTTTTAGTGCCTTTTAACATATTTTTTCAAAAAAAGAAAAAAAAATCCCGAATTTCATGGTTTCTTTTTTTTTTTTTTAATGACAAATTTAAAAGTGTTCACTGACTAAAAATGTGAGTAAGAAGATTGAGTAAGGAGAGAGAAAATGAATAGATAGAAGTGATAAAATGAGAAGAAACCATAGGGACAAAAATCAATATGAGGAAGAAAGGTTATGTTGACTACGCAAAAGGCAAAATTGATGAAATAAAAAAAAAATCAAGAATATTTTTAGGGTTAAGTTGAAAAATGATTTAAATCAATGATTTTTTTAAAAAGAAATCAATTGCTTTAAATCGCGATTTAAATCACTGATTTAAATCATTTGATTTAAATCGTTGACACCCTGCCAAGTACTGTAATACTTTTTAAAGGAGGATATTCCCCAGAATTTCTTAAAAACAAAATTAAATTACGTATATAAAGTCTCTGTTTCATGTCAAACAACAACTTTACATAGAACCAAGCATGCAAAATAAATAAATACAAAAATTGAAAATAATTTGCAATTTCGCATTCAACTTTTGTTTTTTGCAATGCTGATAAGTGTGTGGAGTACGTTCGAAAGCACGTAACTCAACTTGCCCCCAAACAATAAGCTCATTTTTGCTCAGTAGATACAGTTACTGGGTAACCATCAGGGTCCTCACAGTTTAATGCTTAATATATGCTTATTATATTAATAATGCTTTTATTAATTTTTAATTCAAAGATACAAATATGAAGTTGCCTAAGTGGCCAACAACTATACCGTTTCCATTATTATTTCTTAAATTCTTCTGTGAAGCTTTACAATTGCCAACAAATAAATTTGTCTTCAGCTTTAAAGATTATTTTTTAAATTTCTATTTTGCAGTTGCTGCAAGTAGTTCTGAAATGATGGATCTCTCCCCAAATCCACCGAACCCAAACTTGAGTGATGCATCAAGCAATGAATATCCTCTCTCTGTAAATTCAGAGGTGAGCAAAATTATTAATAAGACTCATAAATGTGATCCATGTGCATTTGAGACTTCTAGTTTTAGGACTTTTAACTGGCATGTGAAGAAGTTTCATAAAAATCAGTGTTCTTTTCAGTGTAATAACTGCAATGCAAAATTTTATGATAAAAGATCCTATTGTTTGCATTTTAGAATTTGTAATAAAATTGTAACTGTTGCAACTCATGAAAATATGTCAAACAAATTTTTAGATGACCAAAATAATCCTGGTGGAGTAGTATATTATAACAATCAAGGCAATTGAGGCAAACTGAGGAGGTATCAGTATTACCTCCATATTTAGGGGAGCAAAGATTTGTAAGTTTTCATTTTCATGCAAAAAATTCTAAACATTATTTAATTTTTAAATGTGTCTATATAAAAGTGCTTAACTTTAAATGTTTTGTTTCAACTTTTAGATTTAACTTTTTTGCATACATTGCACAATTTATTGCTCTTGTTCCATATCCCTTATTTATTTTTATGCTATTTCAGATTTACATTTTTAATATATTTACATTCCTGCATTTGTTGTTCTTGTTGTGGTGTGATAGTAAAAATTATCAAGACATGGTTTGCCGTTGCCCCAAAAGGGACTTTCCTGTATTTAAAAAATATTGTTAATAAAGGATAAATGTGAGCAGAGCTCTTAGTATGTATCATGTTATATAATTTTAAAATTAATGTTTCTTTCTTTTTTTTTTAAATATACATGAAGCAGACAAATCATGTTTTTTTTTTCTTCTTTTTTTAAAATAAGTAAGTTATGATATTGATTTCATAATTTATGAATACAATGCCATATATTTTTCCTGTGTCTTATTTCAGCTGGAACTTGAAGTTGGACTTAGATTTGAACTCAAGTTCAAATTGCTGGTTGTGAAGTTGCGACTGGCCCTCAAAAAATGGCAGATGCATACTCCATTCCAAACACTATCCTAGAAATGGAGAAGCTGATGCAGATGAAAAGATCAACTTGGAGTTCCGTTTCAATGGTAAAATTTGCTTTCAATTTTAGCTTGTACTTTATTGTATAATATTTTCCTGTGTAATCAAGATAAAAAAGAGAGAGAGAGAGATGTGTTAAAGAAATTTACAGAATATTACATTGTACTATATTGCACATTATTTCTTTAGATTGACTTTGATGAGAACGTCAAGAGGCCTGGACCAAGTGTCTTCTTTGGGGAGAGGCCATGCATTATGGTCAGCGAAAGCCAATTAATCTATCTTCGAGCAGGCTGCACATTAGAAGAGGCAGCGGTTTTGTTGCTGGGAGTTTATTTTATTTTAAATTTAAATTTCCCATCATCCTATGGGCAATTTTTGGGACTGCTCCAAAACGTCCTGACCAAGGACAAATTTTCACAGTCCTTTTCCTGCCAGAAACTTCTTTCTGTGACTGCAAAAATTACAGAGTAATTGAATCGGGTAATGCTATATTACATGTAAGGTTCCACATCTCTTCGATGGGGTACCACACGTTCCATCTCTAATCCACCATTTTTAATTTAGAGTATGATTCGAGGCTTAAAGTGCTTAATGTGTACAGTCGTGAGCAAAGGATGTATTTGTATGTTGCATTACTAAATATGATGAGTGAATTCATACAAATTTGAATCAATTTTTTTTTTTGAATAAAAATAGTTGTTAAAATGTAGCACATTTTTAAATACCTTGTTTAATTCCTATTTTTAAATTAGGATTTGAAAATTACCATGTAAAAAATTACCTTGTAACATTGCAGCGTAACTATTATTTTCTTTACTTTGTTTGTTTTCATCGTAAGTATTGGAATGAAAAATATTTTAAATTTGTGCGCCTGTTTTCTTTTTCATAGTTCAAAATGTGTTTTATTGTAAATAAAGGAGTCTAATGATTTTTATTGAAATTGCCTGGAATGATCAATAATTATCCTGTACATAATGACTAAATTTGTACTGAGGCCACAGATGCATTGAGTCCACAGATACATTCAAAACTTTAGAATTATAAAACATCAAGTGTTTGCTTCCGTTAAAAAAAATGGCATGTGCATAAAAGAATGTGCACGAAATCACTATAAATGTACAGCACTTATTACAAGTAATAATTTTTAAATTATTAAGAAATTACTCTCCATGTATGACATGATAAAGTATTGTGCTTATTACATCAAAAATATATACTTTTAAATAAAATGTTTTTGTTCGAAGCATTTCATTTTGGTGGGCTGGATGTTTGCTGATAAATTAAAATTATTCTGTGCGTCCTTATGTGTTTGTATATCTATTTTTAAATAAAAGTTTTAAATTGTAACAAAGGGTAAAAGTCTTAAAATGAAATATATTTTGAATAAAACCTTGCTTTTATTTGAGTTACCTGTTGATACAAAAATATAATTACCAATAATAATGCTGTATAATAAATAAGGTTTTAGGGTAGGGTTATATTATATGTTGCATTACTTTATATAACAAGTGAACTCACTATATTGAATCCATTATTTTTTATAAATAAAAAAGTTTTGAAAACGTAATGTACAGTTTTAAACATCGTGTTTAATTCCTATTTTCAAATTAGCATTTGAAAATTGCCATGTTAAAATTACCTTATAATATTGCAGAATAATTGTTTTCTATTTTAATTATTATTTTATTTATATATTTATTTATTTTTCCTTCATTGGTATTAAAATTAAAAATGTTTTTAATTTATGTGCCTGTTTTTTTTTCCATAGTTCAAAATGTGTTTAATTGTAAATAAAAAAACTTCTTACGATTTTTATTAAGATTGAATGCAATGTTTGATTATTATCCTGCACATAAAGACTAAATTTTATCCGAGTCCACAGTACATTTGAAACTGGAATTATAAAACATCAAGTGTTTGCTTCCAATTAAAAAGTTGCCATTATGCATAAACAGTTCGAAATCACTATAAATTTCAGCACTTTAAGTCATTAAGAATATACTTTCCATATATGGCATGATAAAGTATTATGCTTATTGCAAGATTATTTACTAGACTTGTAAAATATAACGCATAAGTATATAGTTTTTAATAACATGTTCTTGTTCTAAGGTGGTGGGCCAGATGTTTGGTGATAAACTAAAATCATTCTGTGCGTCTTTGTGTGTTTGTTTGAAATTTTTTTATGTAAGATTTAAATTGTAACAAAGGACAAAATTCTTAAAATAAAATATATTTTCATTGAAAGCTTACTTTTATTGGAGTTACCTGTTGATACAAACATATATAATTACCAAGAATAATGCTATGTAATTAAATAAGGTTTCTGGATAATTCTATATAACATTTTGCATTATTACTTAATACGACAAGTGAATTCATAAAAATTTGAATCCATTATTATTTTCAAATAAACAATGGTTGTTAAAATGTATACTGTACATTTTTAAATAACTTGTTCAATTCCTATTTTCCAATTAACTTTGAAAATTACCATGTAAAAAATATTCTAATTAAAATTTGTAATGAATGCAATGAAGTAATGTAATTAATGTAAGAATCACGATTCAATTGTGCCCTAAAAAGTGCATCAATAAGAGGTACATATGGGTAAAATAAGAGGGACATGTGGGTAAAATAAAAGGTACATGTGGGTAAAATAAAAGGTACATGTGGGTAAAATAAAAGGTACATGTGGGTAAAATAAAAGGTACATATAAGCGAAATAAGAGGTACATATGAGCAAAATAAGAGTCACACTGTACCTTTGATATTTAGAGGTACAATGTAACTCTAAAATTCAGTGGCCACAGAAAAGACATTTTTACCTTCTGTTTTTCAAAGCGCACTTTGTTCCTCATTATCTTCAGAGGCAAAAATGTTCCACTTTTAACCTCTGAAATCAGAGGTTAACTGTTGTTAGGAGTGGGGGGGGGAAACAAGGAAAGGATTTCTCTTATCTTGCTAGGGTTTTTGCTGGATTAGGAATTTTTCAGTTGAGACTTGGTGTTTGATTTGATGTGGTGGGTCAGTCCACCAACACTATTTTGCCTGATGAGAGAGGGAGATAGAGAATGGTATATGAAGAAATGTTTTTTAAAAACTAAAAGGATTACCGTGAGTATAAAGTACCCCAATTCATTTCTATATCCTTTTCCCCTTTTAACTTCTACGATTGCTCCCTGTATGCATCTCCATTTAAATTTTTTAATATGCGATTTAGTATATTGTTGTTTATGTGCCTATATGGTTGTGCCATTTTCTTCGCCATTTTCATATGTGACCATTGTAGTTAGCTTTGGTTTATTGTTCGTTACATATGTTTAATACTTCTTGTTTGCATTGCTAATCCCAGAAGTTGCATGAATAATACATTCATTCAAAATTTACTTTGTTTTTCGTGAATTTTCTTTGTGAATGTGGGTATTAACTTTACTATTTTTTACAATAATAATGAAACCGCCAATGTACTATTGGTATTTAACCCATTCAAGTGTGGTGTATCGCCACATAACAGGGTCCTTTGGTTTAGAAAACGTCAGTTTATTAATCGGTCTGTAAATAACATGAAAATCGAACTTGTTAAGTATTTTAGAAATAGGAACGATAAGACAACAAAATTGGCAAGAGATACATTGGACTTCACGTATGTTAGGTCCGCGTTTCATTGCACCATGTTTAAGAAGAAATGCAATCTACTTCTACATATTGTAATTAAATTTTGGAATTATGCCAGGTGCAATATTTAAATAATACATTTATCTTACTTGGCGGACATATCTAATGAGAAAAGTCTGGTTCTAAATAAAATTTCTTTTTGAAATGTCTTTTATTGTAATTTTTAAAATAATAGTTGTATTACATATAAGTCCATGTTATTTATAAAACATTAAATTTGTGCAGTAAAACAATAAAATAGCTTACGTGTAGCCTTTTCAGGTCATTTTGTGCCAAGTAAACTATATGTCTTCATACGTTTAATTTAAAAACTATGTGGAATAAGGGTAGTTTTTTTTCCAACAAACAAGTTTTTTTTTCCATTTTAAAGAATTCGGAACCTTAACTAGAAGCTTTTTAGTTCAATATTAGTTTAAATAATCATAAATATTCGTTAATCAACATTAAATCGCAATACAACGTTATAATTACATTCCAAGAAAATCTTTGTTATTTAACAGCAAGGTTTGCTGA
>JAXGGA010020985.1:0-17336 GCA_038373865.1 Uloborus plumipes | reverse complement strand
AACGAAATTGAATAAATATTTATTCAATTTTTAGTTCTAACACTATGAGAAGATTTTACTTTAAATAAATATCCTAATCCAGTCAGGAAAAGTCTTCGAAACAGGGCTTCCCAAAGTTTTTGCCAGCGTACCCCTCAAAAAAAAAAAAAAAAAAAAGCTCACTTTTGTTCGGTCCATAAATGATGTCACTTTTTTTTCTACATGTTTATCCCTCCCCCTCCTTGTCAGAATGTGTCACACTTCACCTTACTCCCTTCCTTTCTCTTCTTCACATGTTATATACTTAACTTTATTTACAATTTTTGAAGTACAGTGACCAAATTCGTCAGACAGAGCTCAATTGCTATCGAAATAATTAAAATTCAAATTGGAAAATCGACTTGATGTGATTTTAACCGGCACAATTTTAATATACAGTGAACTCTCACTTATACGCCCCCTCATTTATGCGCCTTTTTCACTTATACGACGATTTTGAATGGTCCCAGCACATTCCATAGCAAAATAATGATAGTATCGTTCGTTTATGCTAACTCTATCTCTAAAGATAAATATTTCACTTATGCGCCGACTGAAAATGTATTTATTTTCTTTAAAAAATAAGCATTTTTCTTTGCTTTCCTCTTTAATCTCTCACCTTTATTGCTCACGGAAGTCATTTTTTCCGCATGAACTAGAGTTCGGAGAGGGACAAATATCTATCATGCATCGTTTTAAAGGGAACAGTTTGTAATTAGGTATGCTACAACTTTTGTTTTCCCTCTATCATTGTAGTTATACGTTCCAGTAATTGCCAAACTGCAGTAATATGTCCCTTTTCTATAGAAACATTCTTATTCACTCTCTCATTATAACCTATGTTGAGTTTTAGTCCTTAATAGGCTTGTTCACTTATACGTCTCTCTCACTTATGCGCCTTTTTCTGTTGGTCCCTAGGGCAGGCGCATAAGTGAGAGTTCACTGTATTTGGTTTAATTTTTGACTTCTTCAGGTTGAATACTAGGTTTAGAATTTAGAAACTTTTTACTTTTTTTTCAGCGTAATTTTTGGACAATTTTTACGCACGTCTTTGAACCCTTTTTAAACAGACATTTTCCTTTTTTGAAACAATTTTGAGCACCCTTTTTAGAGCAGATTCCAAAGCATTGCTGAAACCACTTTTCAGATTACTTATTTGTTTCACAACATTTGAGAATGAAAACACTCTTAGAATACAAACACTTATCTTCAGAACACATTGTAACACATTTCGGAACACGTTTTTACAGCACTTGTTCAACACACCTTTAATTACAGCAATAGTCTTTGTTATTAATTTTACAGCAATGTATTGAGGAAGCTGTTAATTTTGGCAGGGGACGATCTTCGACTAATGAGTATCGCACTTTTTGCCGACATTCTCGATACCAACCGACAACGATTCATTGCAACAAATTTCTTGAAGGCTCACGTTGAGAGATTATATTGATTCGAAGATACATAAATAAAGCCTGTTAGATTTATGAACGAAAGCAATGATTTCACAAGTGTGCCAAAATATCACCACAGTCTGCTCTAAAATGTGTTATTTAAGCTAAATCATGTAACCAAACTTTGCAGAACAAAGATTTGCAGAACATTTCAGTACATCTTTTTTTACCTTTTTTTCTAACGAAAACATTCGGAACACATGTAAGTGCTGTAAGTACTTATTCAGGCACCTGGCGCACTTTTTTGGAATTAAAGTGTTCCAAACGTGTTTCCAAGGTATACTGACTTTGCACTATGGTAGCCGCATAGTCAAGCAGCATTGCATCTTAAGATGTCGGGAGTAGTTTTCAACGGACAAATCCCTACTTCTAAGGTGAAAACACTTGTTTAGAAATGCAAAAGCATTTTTCAATTAACAATTAACTTGTTTAAAACATAGTTTCTCTAAGTTAGCGGCCGACCCCCAAATGGTTTGTGGGGCACAGTTTGGGAAGTCCTGCTCTAAAGCATAAAGTAAGCAGTTTTCGAAAATTGATACACTTCATAGTTTAGTTACATAAAGTATTTTTATAATTTGTAAGCCCAATTATATGTTATATATTTCCATAGGATTTTTTTTTTTCAGTTTTCATGTTTCCTGTATTTAATTCAGTATTTTGTACCCTGTTTTGCTTTTAGTTTTCCGAGTATAATTAACATTAATATGTTTTTAACTTTTGAATGTGTGACATTTTTTTTTTTTTTTTGTAATTCATCGAAAATGTATTAATGTGATATACAAAGATACATAACGTAATACCGTATTCTAACTATTTATAATCATTTTTTCTAGACCTTTTTTTAAATGTGAATTTTTGAATGTGTCATGGTACTTTTGGTTACATCAAGTTATTTTACAACAATGGCAACCAAAGTATATTTGTTATGTATTTCCAAAAGCTTCTTTTTTTTTTCAGTTTTCATGTTTAATGTATTTGATGCAGTCTGTTGTACATAATTTTGATTTAGTTTGTTGAAAGGTAATAATATAGATTTTTTTTTCCATTTTTGAATGTGTGACATAATTTTTAAATTCATCGTAAATTCATTGACATTCTATACAAAGTTACATAAAGAGATACCGTACTATAACTATGAGTACTCCATTATTTAAAGGATTTTTTTACTAGGAATATTGTATGCGTCCTATTACTTTCGGTTACATAATGTATTAAAAAGTATTGTAAACTAAACTAATGCCGTTATATAATTTCTGTGGTGGGGGATTTGGGTTCAATTGGTTCTTCAAGCATTGTAGTACATTGCGCATATCAAATTAACCCCCACGTTTTTCAAACCTCCCACTGAAGGGGAACTAAACGCGTAGGGAGAGAGAAGCAACATAAAGGTAAGAGCATCCGTAATTTGTGGAAAACTGTTCCTGCGTACTCAAGAAAAGTAACATTCAAATTATTTTTAAAATTTACTTTACCCATTACTTTGTACAAAAGTTCTATTCAGCCTTTTTCGGAAAGGGAAGTATGATTCCGTTCGACTATGAAGTCCTTTCCCCTTTGGCTTTCTCCCATTAAAAATACAGGGTCATATGAAAAGTAAGTAAAAGCAATTAGTACAAACAAAATCTCTCCGAAAAAAAAAGACGCACAGGGATTCTGAAGAGAATTCTGACACATTTTATTTTTCCAATTTCGGATAAGGACATTTCGTATTCATTGTCGCTCTACACAAAAAAGTATCATAAACCAAAAATTCAAACAGAATATACTTCATCATTTAGGAAATGTATAAACAAAAACAATTATCGTCTCTTCACATCCTCGGAGTATCAAAAACAAAAAGTCAATAGAACCATAATGGCCTTATTCGCCCATCAGGATAAACCCAACGCAATACAAGAGTCAATGTCTTTTGCGAGACCTCGAACATTCAAAATCACACTAATTTATGAGGCGATAAAGGGAGGACGTACTTCAAAAACAATTATAATCAAAACCATTTCTCAAAGAATTCAAACCTCGCCTTAAAGATAGACATGTTTATAGAAAAATACACTCAAACCTTTCAAGGATTTTTCACATTGCTTCCAAAATTAAACAATCATCAAGATATCATGACTCCCTAAAGAAAAACACTCTTTAAAAATCAAACATGTCTCACATCTGCGGGAGCACAGGAGATGGTACATCTCTGCAAAGATTAAAAATTCCCATCACACATGGGAAAACTCAAGGCAAGAGTTGTGCACATTTCTTTTAATCTAAAACTAAAAGAAAAGCAATACCCTGGCTCAGGAGAGATGAACATCACAAAAACGAAGAGAATTATATCTAAGTTACCCTTTTTTCTATAATCCAAGGGTCTGCTACTTTCATTTCCGCAGAACGCCCCAAAATCACAGCTCCGATATCGAAGGGAAAGGTGTCAGCAAGCGGACCGGATTCCATTCTGACGGGCCTCCACTACACAGCTTGGCCGAGGTTTTTCGGTTCATGGCGGCATTCAACTCCAAAAAGTCGCGTCTTCGCGTACTCAACCCTTGAGCCGCCACAATCTCCGAGTAAGTGCTAGAAAACTTGCGCTCTCACGCGCCGAAAAACTTTCAGTGTCCTTGGGTGCCCCCAATCTGATTGGTCTAAAAGTAGCTGGCGATCCATAGAACAATTCCCGGCTGAATGCCGCTCTTTGCAAAAGTCAAAGTCGTTGTAAAAGTCGTTGTAGCTTTGTACGTATAAATCCCGGGAACTCATTTGCATTTTGCAGACATCACATTTCCGGGCTCGGTTTCTCGTGGGACAAGAATTGGGGGTGCACTTGAAACTTAATTAAAATGACTTGAAAATGTGATGAATATCACAATTTCTTTTCAAGTTTTTTTTTTTTTTTTTTTCGAGTTTTTATGTTTTCAGTATTTGATTTAGTCTGTTGTACCCTATTTAGACCTAGTTTATAACTGTATTATAACTATTTGTTTTTTGTTTTTTTTTTTGATAAATTTTCCAGAACCGAACAATGCATTTAATTTTGTTTTCTTCTATGAAAGTAATCGTACCACCTGCATTTATGTAAGCACAAACATACGTAAAATGAAACATGGCAGTTCTCTTGTTTGTATAGGGAAACATTACACTTATCTGTATCATTAAAACAAGAAACTTGTACAAACAAAATAAATAGTTTACAAATATGATTTACATTAAAATTATAAAACTTCAAGCTAATTTTTGAAACAAGACTAGAGTATTAAAAATATATTTTTGAAGTTTTAGTAAACAACTAAAGGCAGTCAGAAATAAATGATGCAAAGGAATTAACTAAATGATGAAATTTGGGAAGGAATGTATGCCGGAACATTTAGTTGGATTTAAAATACAATGCATCTTGACAAGGCCCAATTATTCTAAGAACATACTCCACGCATACACATAAAATGTAACTACTGAGATGTATTTACCTTTACTGCATCGTAAAAGGCCTATACCATGCACTTTTTCCCCTGTAGCTAAGCCTCAGTTCATCGTTCCAGTCTAAGATTTCCCCATAAAATTCAAACAATAATTCGCTTGGCGTGCACGGGCAGGAAAAGGCATTAAACAATTTAATGGAGTTTAGTAAAATTGTGGGATACAGCGTTGAAATGAATTATTTACTCAAACTCGGTGGACGTTTAGCTGCAGGTGCATAATACTTACGTTTAGAGAGCAAGGGAAATTATTATAATTAGTTTAATTACACTTTATTAAGTTTGGAGGTTAGTAAGGGAATATGTAAATAATCTCTTTGACGAAGTTCAGTTTTAAAGCAAATAATCATCCTTGTATTTTGTCACAAAACAGAAACGAAGTTCTTTTTTTATTTATATGTATATTTTTTAGTGGGATTTACATAACATATGTTAACAGATTTAAAATTATACAGTCAACAAACTACTGTATAAAAATTTAACTTTCATATTAAATTTATTTAAACCTAAAGTCTTTGGTTGCAAATCATTTTTTTTTTTCACGTACAGGCAATCAACATTGAAATGTATTTTTATTACAGCTGTCCAGTAAATTTTTACAGCTATGGTTTGGGAGAAAAAAAAAGATAAATGCATCGTGTAATGTTAGAACAATATCATTACTTTTACCAGTTACAGTAAATATACCAAGTTACCAGTTGAATAATTTTGTGTATTAAACTGCACTAATCGAGAAATCAGACTATCTTCTACTTACCATAAAATGGGGATAGTCAGAGCGGTGCGGTCAATCGAAACGAAAATTTCAAAAACATACATTTTTTTAAATCATCATAAATTAACATTAGGGCATTTTCAGCAACCATTAAAAGTTATATTTTTGAGATAGGTCATGTCATGAAGAGCAAAAAACTAAAGTTCGTCATTTTGATCACAAAGCTTGCTTTTAAGCAAGACGCCAAACGTTAAAAAAGTTCGCGTTTTTACCATCTGCAAATATTTACATGTGATAATGGATATTTTCTTAATTTAAAATAAAACATAATATTTTATTGCTCGACACGGGCTTGCATAACAGTATTTCGGATCAGCTGTATAAATAAAAGCTGCTCAACATGTTTTGTCTTTCTTGGAATATAAAGAGCATAATAAGCCGATATTTTTACTCAAAAACTGACATTAAGAAAAATATTTTAATTGCTTTTTTTAAGGTTAAATCAGAAAAGAGTACCAATTCACCCAGTTTTAAGGTTTTATTCACAGTATAATATATATATATATTTCTTTTCTATATTACTTCTTGCACCAAGTTATCCTCCCGACTTTGCATAGCTGAATTCGGTTCTATGTTGAACAAAACTCATGAATAATGGGAAGGAATAAAATTTTAGTGGGAAGATTTAGTGTGAGAGCTAAAGCAGAGCTTCACTGGAAGAAAATCCAAAAACCTATTCGTTCGGGGAAAGTCAAGAAAATGAGGAAATATGTGCAGACTTTAGCCTCAACTAATCAGTAAAGAGAACTCCCAACGAAGCATTTTTGGAGAAGTACTAGCGTCTGATGTTACCTAAGGGATGCAGGTTTTGTTTTGAAACTGGTTGGCGACATCACCCGTTTTATGACCTAAGGTCGACGAAGGTAAGAGTTTTTTGCTTAGATACCCTCAATAAAAACGACTAACAGACCTTTCTGAAACGATAGCAGTTACTCCGGGTGACAAAAAATCAAGAGCTTGTTTAAGTTCTTACACTTTATCGCTTCTTGATATTTTATGAGTAAAAACCGAAAAATGATTCAGATATTTGATAACAAATTGTTTAAAAAAAACAGTAATTGAATGATATCTTACGTTAAGCTATTATATCTAATTTTATTTTGTTTTATTTTATTTATTTTTTGCACAAAAAGCAAAATTGCTAGTTGAGAGAAAACAAGTAATAACATCTAAGTTTTTTTTTTTTAATCGTGAGTTATTACAAAAAAATAAATAAATAAAAAATTGGATTAATCATAAAAATACAAAAATAATAATTATTGCAGTCTTGATAAGATAGCAATAGCACAACGTAGTGGGAAAATTAAAACATGAGCTGTTTTAACGTGGCCTCCTCAAATAAAAATGCACCTTAGAAAATTACGCAACTTCTAAAAATTAGAACATACAGGGCAGGAATCAAACGGTTGTGCGTGTTAACGTTGGTATAGCTAATATACATAACGTGTTTTGAAGTTATAATATACATATTGCATCTTACTGTTCAGTTTGTCCGCTGCAGTGGCAGTTAATACATGCAGATATTCAGTAGAGGGTTAAGGCAGTCCAATACGAAAGGCACTGGTTTTTTAGATTAAGGCTCGCTGGTTTGAAACCGAACAGGGGAAGTAAACGTTAATGGTGGCTGGTACAGCCTATTAGCGATACTGATTCGCATTCTTTTGAAAATTTCTGCTCAATTAAGTTGGAAATTTATCTAAGTTAAGAAATGTTTAAACCTTACTTAGCGTATATTATGTAGATCTACCAAGCACATTTTCTCAATCTAGGTCTGGATGTTGTGTTAAATTAATTAGTGCCAATAATTACGTATATAGTAAACTTATAAAGGTATATAGTAAACTTATAAAGGCACCATACAACTTGTTATAGTTGAGAAAAGTGGTCGTAGTTAGCAAATTAATGTAAATCATTCTACTAGTAACATAAAAAAAATAGGTTACGAGAATGAGAATCTACATGTTTTAATGCCTCACTTTAATTCAAAGTTCTTTTAAAATCCTAATTATTGTTAGAAATTGGTTGAAAATTACTGTACGTCTTTTCAGACACTGCTTTGCAAACCACTACCTCTAAAATTTACCTCTAAAATTATATAGTAGTAAAATAAGGGGGAAAAATCAATCACAAAAAATAATAATAAAAAAGGAGTTAAATTAACAAGCATCCTAATACATCTTGACTTTTAGAGGTCCACATGTATTGTTTTGCGAATAAAAACTTTAATTTCGTTTTGTTCTAATCGGTCAATGATGCAAGTAATAAAAAACTTCCTTTTAATCATATAATGACACCAGCACCAAAAACTAATATTCTTAGCGTTTAATTTCAGGCTATACAAGAAGAAAAACTAATGAATAATAAGAGTTCAGAAAGAGCAAAACATGATAAACTAATGAAGAAATAAAAACAGTTAAGTGTAGCTGCAAAAAGGTTTCATAACATTAAAGAATATTTTTGCTACAACTTGCATATCATGTAGAAAAATGCAATATACTCATAAATTATCCCCACAAAAAAGCTTGAAGTGATACTTATGTGATAACGAAGAAAATTTCTTAATTAATGCTAGTGTGAGAGTCATGTTTATGAAAATGAACGTGAATATCGGATAAATTCATTTATTATGAAAGAGTTGAAGCAAAAAATTATACTAAGACTAATTTTAGTAATATTATATTAACAGTAATAATAAAATATATAATTTAAAATGTCAAATAAAATGTACAACGATTAATCCTATTAATTCGTTTGCTTTTTACTTACATATAACAAATAGGCTTATAAATGTAAACTTTACTCTTTTTGAATATTCAATTGTTTTAAAACCATATGTATTTCATCATTTTGAAGGACAAACGTTGTTTAAATTTCAACGGAAAAATAGTAACTTCTAGTAATATTAAGTTAAATAACATAATTTTAATGTTTGGGTAATAGGTATAAAATTTAATTTCCGTGCAAGGCTAGTATGGCATTCCACGATGTTTCTGCACGATCAGGAAATCGTTTTCTAAAGAAAAAAAAAATGACTTGAATCTCCACACATTCATCGTACAGGATATAAAGTGCAAGTAATGCTCTAAAACTTGTTACTACTGTTGTTTCTATATTGACGTATGACTGAAATAAACGTAAGATTTAATAAAAATGTAAAATATACTAAGTGCCTCGAAAGCAGTAAAATATTAATTCAGAAAATCAAGAAGCACGTTTCATAATTTACATTGTTAAAATTATTAATTAAATGAAAGTTCCTCGCTAGTGGACAAGTTTAATGTTTACATATCAATGAGTAGAAATCGAAAGTTTTTTTTTTTTTTTTTTGTCTTAAGCAAATTATGCTTTTTATTTAGCTATTTACACATAAAAAAGTAAGCGCGACATAATAAGAACTAATTAGCAAACGAAAAACACTTTTAAAATGATTATGAGCTATTTTTAATTTCAGAAATAATGGTGTTCATACATTAAGTGATCCGCATTTAAGATTAATTTTCATAGATCATTTATTCAAGAAAAGGAATTGTAAATACAGCTTAATTAATTAATTCTCTCGGCTTTCAGAAGGAATTTGCCCTTAAAAAATATTGTAACGAGTCCGTAGCACCTTCAACTTTCTTAAATGAGCAGTCCAATCTTGAGGAAATAACTATAAATTTATTTACAAGTATGTACACTTATTTACAATAGGAGCAGGAAACAATTGCTAAACATCCAGCAATTAGGTAGCAAAACAGTATACTGTACTCTCAACAGTAACTCAGCACCACGTATCTGACGTGAACAGTAATTAAGAAATTACAAAAGCAAAACAAACATTCGCCCAAGCGAATAGCGAATAAAACGAGTCACCAGAAATCAAATCTGAAAACAACTAACTGACTTGTGTTCAAGGCCAGCTTTTTATACTCGGAAGGACATTTCTACTAAGTTTTAGCAAAATCTGGAGTATTCTGTTCATTCATAACTTCCATAATCCATTCAAGAAACTTCTAGTAATAAAAAGAAAAAAACCACTCCGAGCGAAAAATGTATTCATGCTTATCAAAGTTAGGGTAAGTGGAAAAACTACAAAACGTTACAAGGCCGGTATACAAGTGATAAAGGTGTCTTATAGATGCTTCAGATACTTTTGCAACATGACGCCAGATAAAACCAAAACTAATGAAAATGATACAAGGCAGGAAAAACAACAATTATTTACAAGATTTGTAACAATGTATATATAACCAATGTTAGGAAAAGCATATGCGATGAACTATTCAAATAATAGTATTACTCTTTTGATTAAATTAAAAATAGAGTATTAATAATTACGTTTTAAATTATTGCAATACTTACTTTATACGACAAGACATTTTTACAACAGTTCTTTATAGCATCATTTTCCGTAAACAGTGTTCTTGCTGTTTTTTCTTCTTCTCTTGTGTGGAAGCTCAGTTGCACCTCCTGAATGAATAATGTAAAAATCTTTGGAGGTGGAAAGAGCTCTAAATATTTAAAAATATTAAAAATTAACTATCCCCGGGGGTTGAGGAATCAGAGTTCCACCTCCCAAATAAATGAATTAAAAATTTTGGGAGACGGAAACTGAGCCCCATATCTGTAAAAGTATTTAAAATTGTATCCCGGGGGTGTGGAAGCTCAGTTCCACCTCCTGAATGAATAATGTAAAAATCTTTGGAGGTGGAAAGAGCTCTAAATATTTAAAAATATTAAAAATTAACTATCCCTGGGGGTTGGGGAATCAGAGTTCCACCGCCCAAATAAATGAATTAAAAATTTTGGGAGATGGAAACTGAGCCCCATATCTGTAAAAGTATTTTAAATTATTCATTCAGGAGGTGGAACTGAGCTTCCACACCCCCGGGTAACAATGTAAAAATCTTTGCAGGTGGAAAGAGATCCATGTATTAAAAATATTAGAAATTAACTATCCCCGGGGGTTGGGGAATCAGAGTTCCACCTCACAAATAAATGAATCAAAAATTTTGGGAGATGGAAACTGAGCCCCATATATGTACACGTAATCAAATTTGTACCCCGGGGATGTGAAAGCTCAGTTCCACCTCCTGAATGAAATATGTAACAATCTTTGGAGGTGGAAAGAGATCCATATATTAAAAATATTAAAAATTAACTATCCCCGGGGTTGGGGAATCAGAGTTCCACCTCCCAAATAAATGAATCAAAAATTTTGGGAGATGGAAACTGAGCCCCATATCTGTAAAAGTATTTAAAATTGTACCCGGGGATGTGGAAGCTCAGTTCCACCTCCTGAATGAATAATGTAAAAATCTTTGCAGGTGAAAAAATATTTAAAAATATTAGAAATTAACTATCCACGGGGGTTGGGGAATCAGAGTTCCACCTCCCAAATAAATGAATTAAAAATTTTGGGAGATGGAAACTGAGCCCCATATCTGTAAAATTATTTAAAATTGTACCCCAGGGATGTGGAAGCTCAGTTCCACCTCCTGAATGAATAATGTAAAAATCTTTGGAGGTGGAAAGAGCTCTAAATATTTAAAAATATTAAAAACTAGCAAAAATACCCGGCGTTGCCTGGGCCAGTAAAAATATTGAGAAACAATTTATAATCGCCTTTTTTTTTTCCTAAACTAAAAGAACTCAAAACGTACCGCTTTGACGATTTAAAATGTCGCTAAATTTGCGGTAACTGTTTTGGGATACCTAGAATAATTTTGCCCCCCTCCCTACTTTATGAAAATATGCTTAGGTATTATAAAGTCAGTAATTTTTGTCAAAGAAAAATTGTCATTTAATGCTGAGAAAATATTGCTGACCATGAAATGACGCTAAAAGTTTTTGTCCTAAGTGATTTCGAAATTAGTAGGGAGCATTTGACAATTATTCGTGCGAAAAACACAAATTAATGGTAGTTTTAGTTTTGAGAGTTTGATTAATTTCGTATGCGGATTACTTTACGCTTTGACGTAAGTTTTAAAAGTTTATTAATGACAACGTACGGAATCGGCAAAAAAAAAAACTGAACTTTTCTTCAACTGTGGGAGTATTATCTCGATGATTAAGATTTTGGCGCAGTTTACAAATATCAGACAACAATTGTTTTATTTTAGTTATATCGTGTAAGAAGCAAAGTATTATTACAGTGTCTTTGGCGCCAAATCTGGCGTCCGTTGAAAAATTACCCATAATCTTAGTTATAATATTCTTGCAACAAATCCGGCAAGATACCTGTTCGATTGGATTCTAAGTGACCAATTGTAAGTAACCGCCCAATCAGAGCAAACATATTTTTAAAAATACCGTAAAATTGTATTTTTTATCCGTTACCTGATTAAGCAGGACCGACAAATTTACGAAACTTGTGAAAATAATTGATACAGTGAACAATTTACTAATAAAGGAATAAAATTTATTCTAAAAAAATAATATTTTCACGCAGCAATGCACATTAAGAAACACATTGCTTAAGGATAAATATTCTACTTACACAACTAAGACTACAAAACGTTTTAAATACAAATCCTGGTAAAAGCCTGGATATTCCCCATGAAGCTGGAAAAAAAACCTTCATGATTTGACTTGAGAAAAGATTTGAACATTAAATACGGAAAGAAGAAATGATGCTCGCAATTTTAGCTTGCGACAGGGAGTTGAGATGATACACTAAATACTGAATTAGTTTGTTGGAAGCCTTCGCGGATTTATGCGAAAAATGTGCTTAAATTGGAATGAAAAAAACTCTACCAATCGAACTTTTTCGAATATCGTTATAAATTATAGCCTATGTGTTATTCTGATGTATAAGCTACATTATGGTAAAAGTTCCATTAAAATCCATTCAGTAGTTTTTGCGTGAAAGAGGAACAAACATCCATACATCCATCCAAACTTTCGCATATATAATAGTAGTAAGATTAACTATCCCCGGTGGTTGGGGAATCAGAGTTCCACCTCCCAAATAAATGAATTAAAAATTTTGGGAGACGGAAACTGAGCCCCATATCTGTAAAAGTATTTAAAATTGTATCCCGGGGGTGTGGAAGCTCAGTTCCACCTCCTGAAAGAATAATGTAAAAATCTTTGCAGGTGGAAAGAGATCCATGTATTAAAAATATTAGAAATTAACTATCCTCGGGGGTTGGGGAATCAGAGTTCCACCTCCCAAATAAATGAATTAAAAATTTTGGGAGATGGAAACTGAGCCCCATATCTGTAAAAGTATTTAAAATTGTATCCCGGGGGTGTGGAAGCTCAGTTCCACCTCCTGAATGAATAATGTAAAAATATTTGCAGGTGAAAAAATATTTAAAAATATTAGAAATTAACTATCCACGGGGATTGGGAAATCAGTGTTCCACTTCCCAAATAAATGAATTAAAAATTTTGGGAGATGGAAACTGAGCCCCATATCTGTAACATTATTTAAAATTGTACCCCAGGGATGTGGAAGCTCAGTTCCACCTCCTGAATGAATAATGTAAAAATCTTTGGAGGTGGAAAGAGATCCATGTATTAAAAATATTAGAAATTAACTATCCCCGGGGGTTGGGGAATCAGAGTTCCACCTCCCAAATAAATGAATTAAAAATTTTGGGAGACGGAAACTGAGTCCCATATCTGTAAAAAGTATTTAGACTTGTACCCCGGGGGTGTGGAAGCTCAGTTCCACCTCCTGAATGAATAATGTAAAAATCTGTGCAGGTGGAAAAAGCTCTAAATATTTAAAAATAATAAAAATTAACTATCCCCAGCGGTTGGGGAATCAGAGTTCCACCTCCCAAATAAATGAATTAAAATTTTGGGAAACGGAAACTGAGCCCCATATCTGTAAAAATATTTAAAATTGTACCCCGGGTTTTTGGCAGCTCAGTTCCACCTCCTGAATGAATAATGTAAAAATCTTTGGAGGTGGAAAGAGCTCTAAATATTTAAAAATATTAAAAATTAACTATCCCCGGGGGTTGGGGAATCAGAGTTCCACCTCACAAATAAATGAATCAAAAATTTTGGGAGATTGAAACTGAGCCCCATATCTGTAAAAGTATTTAAAATTGTACCCCGGGGATGTGGAAGCTCAGTTCCACCTCCTGAATGAATAATGTAAAAATCTTTGCAGGGTGAAAGAGCTCTAAATATTTAAAAATATTAAAAATTAACTATCCCCGGGGTTGGGGAATCAGAGTTCCACCTCCCAAATAAATGAATTAAAATTTTGGGAGATGGAAACTGAGCCCCATATCTGTAAAAGTATTTAAAATTGTACCCCGGGGGTGTGGAAGCTCAGTTCCACCTCCTGAATGAATAATGTAAAAATCTTTGCAGGTGAAAAAATATTTAAAAATATTAGAAATTAACTATCCCCGGGGTTGGGGAATCAGAGTTCCACCTCACAAATAAATGAATCAAAAATTTTGGGAGATGGAAACTGAGCCCCATATCTGTAAAAGTAGTCAAAATTGTATTCCAGGGATTTGGCAGCATAGAGTTGAGATACGTAGAGATATCCAGCTACCTTTTCCCCTTCGGAAGAAGCGCGCCAGAGTTACCCACAAGTCACGTGGTTGAAAAGTGCAATGTTTGGCGTTAATCGCATTTCTTGGCGCAAACGAATTTCCAATCGGCTTTTTTTTTCTCCGTCGAAATTCGGTATATTTCGGTTCGATAATAAACAGCTGCTTTTTTCTGTAGTAGTTTACTTCTATAGAAAGATGATATCCATGATTTCTGAAACAGTTATCTAAAAAGATATTACTAAATAATCGTTACCAGATAACTAATAACACAATCGCAATATGTTTTGAAAAGGAGACCAATGCAAATTACTTCTTTTTACAAACGTCATAAACTAATAAGATAATCGCTTTCTGTTTCAGTTTACTACATAAAAGCTAAATGTAAAGTAATATTTTAAAAACTGATAACTTTTGTTTGTTCTTCACATGATTTGAAATTTTGTTTTTAATGGTTTCATGAATATGAACTAATGTACATATATTTTAAGAAACTATCAACACCCTGATGAATTCATATTTCATTTTGATATATACATTTGCTCATTCAACTAATGTTATGTAGTTTTTAAGTTCAATGTTGAACAAAAAACTTTCTGTTTAAATAAGCCTGTGGGACGCGACCCATTTCATATGGGGTCAATACATTATCATTAGATTAAAAAATATTATTATATGGTAGAGAAACTAATATGTATAGGGGAAAATGGAATCAATTATAAGTAGCATCCAAATTTGAGTACATTGGTGACTCCAGAAGATCTATGGGACCGCCCCCCCCCCCCAAACTACAGCCCTTGATCTCCCCAACGTCTTCTAAGATTATCTTACATTTCGGTTTAGTTACTTCAATCGCTAAAAATTTCTCTGATTTCACCTCTTCCTAACCTCAACTAAAATCGTCTAAAATTACATTTTGGAACTATTTCGAATAATTTCTGGTAGAGAGTCTCTGCAAAGCCTTGGAGAAGATTCCGGGGAAGAGTCAAGAACAAACTCCCGTCCTTAACTTTGTGAATAATAATCAAAAATTGGAATTTTAGAACTTCAATTTGGAACAAAAATTTTGGAGAGTGTCTACTGTTCTCTCTACATAGTTAAAGATAGTCTAAAACTACGTTTTTAGGGCATAAATTTCAAAACAAGAAGTCCGGGGGAGAGTCCGAACATTTTCCCTCGTTATCAAGGATAAACTACTTTTGTATATTTTTAAGTTTAAATTTCGAAACATTTCCAGAGAAGTGCCCCTTCTCAATACGCACACATTGTTAAAAACCGTTTAAAATGTCGATTTTGAAACTCCAATTTCGAAAATTTCGCGGGAGAGACTCTAAACCCAAACTCTTTTTCTAATATTATCAAATATATGACAAGTATAACCTCAATATTCCGATGGAGAGGACCAAACACCATCCGTTTCCTAAAAATCAACAAAAATTGTCTACAACTGCGTTTTCTTATAATACTTAATTTTATAAATCTCAGAGAGAGAGAGAGAGAGAGCTCCTGACCCTCCCCCCCCCCTTTCCTCATGTCTAAAACTTCATATCTAAAAATTTAATTTCGAGAAATTTCCGGAAAAATAAATCTGCGGGCTCAAGCTGTTCAAGAACTAGAGATACTATAAACTGTAATTTTAGGACTAAAAGGTTGGGAACCACTGAGCTAAATGTTTAAAATAGTCCAGTACAGTTAAAATATAACAATCTTTTAGTGCCGTAGCAAAAACTCATTTGACAAAAAGGAAACATTATTAAAAAAAAAAAACACACACACACACACACACACCATTAATTTGAACAGTATAATGCATTTCATGTTATTTTTCTATGCTTGAAAGCAATAACAAATGAACTATTCAACAATACCATTCATTATTAAACTAATGTATTAAATTTTGCTAAATGTTAATATGTTAGTCTGAAATGGACGTGAAAAAATCCGAAACATGAAAATGTCCAATGAACAGTAAATTCTATAGAAGCTAGTTGCTTGTAAATCCCTTCTGAAGAAATTTTCGGAAGATTTGTGCGATTTAAGGCAAAGCAAAAGTGAAATTTAAAAAACAGCAATGCAAACTATAGAAATAAATCATGTAAACTTTCTTAAAATTATGTACTTATGATAAATCTAGATTTTTTTAAAATCATATTATCAATAAATCTACAATAGTTTTTTTTTTTTTTTAAATTTTGAAAAAATCATTTTCAAACACTTGTTATAATGTTAAATACTTAATCGCCTATTAATAGATTTCAAAGGTCATCAAACAACTAAGCAAAGCATGATAATCTTTCTTAATAACTGATTATAATTAATTGAAATGACAGAAGTACCATTAGTGAATGAGACATACTGTATTATACAATTTGTTAATTTTTTCATGAACACTCTTGCAAAACTTTAATTAATATAAATTTTTTTCGTAATAAAAACATTTTTTAGTTTGTTTCTTCTTTTATCCATTATTTTTTACTAATTTATTAAAATCATTCAACAATTAAAAAATGGATTTATAAATGATCATTGAAAAAAGTAAATGTGAGCCGATACTGTTTGGTTTTCGATTTTGTTGGCGATAGAATTGCTCGCCTAGTAAACAGACGTGAGCTTCAAGGCTTTCGCCATGAAATTAATAAATATCAACAGATTAACTCATCTCCAAAGGCTTTTAATAACCAAAACAGTTAAATGAATAAGAAAACAAAAACAATTGCAAATTAAACAAGTATAATTCATTAATTAACCAAACAGAAATTAATATATCATCACCTGAGCTAGTGATGATACATTTGAAAATCATTTTTTAAGTAGAAAAAGTAAATATAATTGTCGCCCTTACATGTGAAGTGATACAGGACTATCCTATGAAAACTTTTCCTTGCATCCGAAGGCCCATCAGTAATGTACTATCTTGAAAACTCATAAAAAATCTGGAACAGGTAAAATTTGAACACATTCGTAATGATCGCAATGCAAAATAACATACGGTGGGGAAAACCGGTTATAGCTAACCAGAATTTCGTCCACAAATCACGTGATTTCATCTTGGGTACGGCGTTGGGGTTGCTTTGAGCTCTCTACTGTTATCTCCCCTCTACGTTTGGCAGCTCAGTTCCACCTCCTG